>JAIUZE010046344.1:0-76532 GCA_022085475.1 Heliosperma pusillum
CACATATTCATATCACATTAGTGTCGGTCTACCATTACTGAACAAGAGAGACATTACGGAGATACACACTCCCTCAGGTCTAAGACCCGCCTCGACTATTGCCGGATAACAGAACCGTAGTTCACATGGAGCCGCGCCCCCTTCCGTGTACACAGGTTACAAAATAATGTCATATCTATTATCCAATAATCGTATCCCGAATGCTACAATTGGCCAATTATACATCATAAAACAGTATAGCATATAGGACATAAATATATAGACAAAATATAACGATCATAAGATCAAATTTACGATAAATATAATATAACCGATTATTTCTAATATCGTCTTATTTCAAAGTTAAATATTACTTATATCACCGAAGGGTCCCGAAATCATACTAGCATTATAACGGTTCTTATATAGAACTTACAAATAAATTAATATAAACAATTACTTATATCGACGAAGGATTCGAAATCATACCAATTTTTTTAGGTGATATTACGCACGGGTTGGTTGGAACTACTTCTACCTTATTTCTATGGTTCTCGGCCTTCCCAAATTCTTTTTCTTTTTATTGCCTTGATTTTCTCGTTTTTTTGGCCTCTTGGGTGTTCTAATCATATCCCCCCTTTGGTTCTTATCTTAGTGGGTAAGAATATAGAATGATATGCTACGACTAATACTCTAGCCCAAATGAGTCATACCCCTAGGCCAACGTGTCTTTGAGTAAATTTATGATTTTACTTTTTTTTTTTTATAATTATCGTGAATAGTAAAATTTACGCCATAAGAAGAAAATTGACTGGTTATTATTAATACGAGACTCGACTCCTATACTCGTAGTATATCCGTAAAATTGAGTCGAGTAAATATATGAGTCTAGTTATAAAGTCTCTAATAATGGGCCTATTATGATAAAAATATACATCTTAGAATTTATTTTATTCGGGTTATTATATTCTACCCTCCTTAAATTAAGTTTCGTCCCGAAACTTGAAAATAGAAATCGGAAAAAGAAAACTTATGTTTCGCAAAACTCAAGAAATTATCAAGAATTTTATTTAACATAAACCTTTTAGTCACATTAATGAAATGAGTAAAAAGTGTCTCATATAATGGAAGACATGAATTCCCGTCGCGAACAAGAACTCGAGTATTCCAATTTAAAGGCGAAAGCAACTCATGCATTAGTAGACAGTGAACCGGCTATTAGACGTCTCTAATAACAAGTCATAGCATCACACCAACCGCATAAAGCCAAGGAAACAAAATTTTGAAAAGTTCAAAATACTTTTTTTTTTCTTAACGGCAAATTTTTTTTTTTTGAAAATATTCTAAAGGTCGACTATCTTGAACTATTTAGAAATTTTCGTAATACGTGCAAAAATTTGAGTATCGAAACTTTGAAATCCCGAGAACAACCTAAATATTTGAGTATAAGGGCAAAGAGCAGAACTCCTAAAGATAGAAATTCTCGATTGACATAATCTAAGGTACATACTATAGTTAATCGAATAAATTAACACGTTTAATAAGATAGTTTTTTTCTTTCCATAACTATTACTAACTAAGAGTCTGATCGATCATTATTTATATACATATTTTATGCCTCCCTTAGACGGATTTTACTCGATTTACCGTCTTTCCTTGCTTATTTTTATGCTATTTTAGCTAGAATATAGATTCTGCCGCTTTTGTTATGTTTTAATGCAGATTGGATGCATTTGGAGCTTTTCGAGTAGATATGGAGCATGGCGGAGTTGGATCGTAGAAGCTAGGCACGGGAATCGAGGAAGAAAAGAGAAGAAATGAAGAAAAGAGGAAGAAACGAGCTAAAATGAAGTCTGCTCGAGCGAGCAGTCTACAAGTGCTCGATCGAGTCGGTATCAGGTCTTGCTCGATCGAGCAGAAGGCCTTGCTCGATCGAGCAAGTTAGTATTTCGGCGCTTTTTCGAGTTTTCCTTAATTTTAACCTAATTAGTAGGATCTTTTGTAATATAAAAAGAAAGCTCGTCTCATATGCTTTCTTATGCTTTTTAATACTCTTAGGCTTTAAATCATAAACCCTAGTTTAGTTTGCTTGCCTCCGGATTTATTTCATCAAAGACGATTGTCTTTAGTTCATCTTGTAATCGGTATTCTTCAATCTTTCTTAGTTATTTATTTAATTACCTTCCTGTTCTTTAATTATTCTTTGTTATTCCTTTCATTGTTGTTAATCATGTTTGCCTTAATTATTATTGTTGTTATTTATATTATTATGAGTAGCTAAATTCCTTTCTAGGGTTGAAAGGGGATCTAGGGTTGTTAGAAGGGGTAGATTAATTAATTGAATTGCAATTGCATGGTTATCGTTTGATTATCGTTTTAATTCTAGTTGCTTGATTACTGGCCAGGATTAATTAACTAGTCTCGCGAATTAGGATTGACACCGACCGGGTTAAGACTAAGATAGACTACGATAATTGAATAGAACTCGTTTAATGATAGCGATCGCATGTTAAATTGTAGATCTAAAGGGCATAATTGAATCGACCGATCTTGTGACCTTAGATAACTTTATTGCATGATAATTGATTACTCCCTTATCCCTGAATAATAATCCTAGTGAACCTGAGACCCTAGACTTTTAATCTCATTGTTTTCAACCTTATTAGTTAGTTATTGCTTATTATTAGTTGTTATTATTATTGTTATTATTGTTATTGTTATTATTTATTGTTATTGTTGATTGCTTTTAGTTTAGAACTCAATCTCAAACCCCGAATTGTTACTATAGAGACAAACCTAGTTTAACAGATTAGAATACTACCGCCTCCCTGTGGATTCGATACCTTACTTACCGCTGACTATTAGTTAGTAGTGAATTAGGTTTTACTTTGATTAAGGTGACGCGACTTTACCCTTATCAAATTTGGCGCCGTTGCCGGGGAGGCAACAGTTTTCTGTTTGTTTCTACTTAGTTTGTCTTTTTCGTCTCAGGGAACCTAAGTTCCTTGAGACCGTTCTCATCCTTTTCTTTAGTTTTTGTTTATGCCCAGGTGTTCTAGGTCCGTTCTCGTGCCCTACGATTCCGAACCAGAGAAGACTCTCCGGTCTAGACGAAACTTTTGGAAGGAAATTCAAGAAGCGGAAGACTTGAGTACGCTTGAAACAGTTTACGCCGAATTCATCGCAGAAAAACCATCCTTAGAAGAGGATACACCTATTTCTGCACCTACTACAACCATGCCTACTCTAGCCAGCCATTCGGAGCCTACCGTTGCATCTATTCCCAAGGGATTTCAACTCCCTACTACGGGTAATAGTACTTTTGAGATTCGTCCATCTTATATCTCTTTGGTGGAGCGAAACATGTTTGGAGGGAGCCCTACTGAGGATCCTGCTAAGCATATGGAGAAGTTCACTAACTATTGTTGCTCTATTCCTTTGACGGGTGGGGTGACACAAGATCAGATAAAGTTGGTGTTGTTTCCCTTCTCATTACGAGACGGGGCAGAAGATTGGTTGAGTGAGTTAGATATGGCTGCACTTGGCATCACCGATTGGAATTCTTTGGCTCTTGCATTCTACAAAAGATATTTTCCGCCTCAGAAAACCAATGCCATTAGAAGTCAAATCACAAGTTTCAAACAAGGTCCCCAAGAGAACTTTAATGAGGCCTGGGTTCGCTTCAAAAAGCTTGTCAAGTCCGTTCCACACCATGGTTTTGATACTTGGTTCTTATGCAACCAATTTTATAATGGGTTATATGATGATCAGAGGAATTTGTTGGATTCTGCTGCTAATGGGAGATTCCAAAATAACACTACTGATGCCAATGCTTGGAAGTTAATTGATGAGATGGCTACTCACAATGCCGAGTATGGGAATCCTAGGGGTAATGTGAGGAGAGGAGGTCGGATAATGCAGTTGCAGCTCAGTTGGAGGCATTAACTGCCAAAATTGCCGAGTTACAAACTTCAAAGTCGTTGGAAAATAAGCAAACGGTTCATGCCATGGTTCAACAAGAGCCAACTTGTGAAAGATGTGGTACTATGGGGCATACTGCAGTGGAATGTATGAGTACGGTTGAGCAAGTCCTTGCCTTTCAATCTTTTAAGCAAGGTACACCTTACTCCAATTTTTACAATGAAAGGACAAAAGAGCATCCCAATCTATCCTACCGAAGTCAGAATGTTCTTAATCCTACCCCACCGCCACATCAGCAACAAGGTTCCTCTTATGTGATTCCTCAGAATCGCAATTTCCAAGGTAACTTTAACCGTTCCAATCAAAGTGGCCAAAACTTCCAACAACCTCCACCTCCACCACCTCCAAGTAATGATATGGCGGAATTGAAAGCCATGTTGCAGCAGAGTCTTATGATCCAACAAAAGCAAGATGCTCAGATCTCACAGTTAATAGCTCATAATAAGATGGTGGACACTCAAATTGCCCAATTGGCAATTCAAAATCCACATAAACAACCGGGTAATCTTCCTCCTCAAGGACACCCTCCACATGAACAAGCCAATGCTATCACTTTGAGGAGTGGAACCCATTACAAAGGCCCTGAAATGATAAGGGATGAAACCAATGAAAGCTTGGAAGTTGCTGATCAAAGTTCGAAAAAAGGCGAAAAAGGGGCTGAAATAGAGGTTGCTCGATCGATCAGCACCCCCTTGCTCGATCGGTCACCCCAGAAAATTTGCTCAAATTTGTCTCGGGAAGTTTCTGACAGCTACAGTACACCAAAACTCGATCGAGCCAGTCCTCTGCTCGATCGAGCAACCCCTGATCAGGATGAAAATACTTCCAATTCATCTTCCAAAGCTAAAAAAGCCGAGCCCATTGTCATTGCACTTCCTTTTCCTCACCGCCAACATAAATCCAAGCTCGATAAATAGTTTGTGAGGTTTATGGAGGTAGTGAAGAATTTACAAGTGAGTGTACCATTTACCGAGTTGATCACTCAAGTGCCGGCCTATGCAAAGTTTCTAAAGGATATATTGATAAGGAAGCGGTCCTTTAATGAAGTGGAGACGGTTGCATTTACTGAGGAATGCAGTGCTGTTTTGCAATCCAAATCACCACCTAAGCTAAAGGATCCAGGGAGTTTTTCTATTCCTTGTAATATAGGTCGCTTCGCAATAGATAAAGCCCTTTGTGATTTAGGGGCTAGTGTTAGTGTAATGCCATATTCTATATGCAAAAAGTTAAATATGGGTCAACTTACTGTTACAAACATGACCTTACAAATGGCCGACCGTTCTATTAAACACCCTTTAGGGATTTTAGAAGACGTACCGGTTAGAGTAGGGAAGTTTTTCATACCAGTTGACTTTGTTGTCTTAGATATGGCTGAAGACACCCAAATTCCTATCATCTTAGGACGACCATTCCTCCATACTGCGGGGGCGGTTATAGATGTTAAGAATGGGAGACTTACACTAACAGTGGGGGATGACACTATCACTTTCAACCTAGATAAAGGAATAAAACACCCCCTACTAGAAGAGACATGTCATAGGGTTGATATTGTTGATTTAACTATTGATGACTGTCCCCCTTTGCGTTTGGATAGGGATCCTCTAGAGATCGCCTTAATTTCCAGGAATGCTGAAACTGGACGCTCACGAAGTAAACTCAAGTCTAGATGGTTGAGACCATTCACAAAGACCAAGGTGAGCAAGTTTGGGTCGGTTTCACTACAAACCAACAAGGGTGAGATTTTCCAAGTCACTGGTCAGCGCTTAAAGACCTATTACGATGGAGCATTTATAGGGGTGATAGAGGCCGTAGACCTTTTCACTCTTGATAAATCCCCATGACTTTGAGGTAACACGGTCGTGCGGGACCGTTATAAACCAGCGCTAACCGGGAGGCAACCCGGCATTTACTTGTACTTTATTTGTAAATTTTATTTATTTCGATTAGCCTAATTATTAATGTCATAGTTTAATTAGATTTCGTTTGGATAGTTAATATATTTGTGCTTTATTGAGTGCGGTGAGGGAGCGATCTAACGATTTTATTGAGTGATTACAGCTAATACAATCGGAAATCGCTTTAAAAATGAAGACACGAAAAGAAAGAAAGGAGAAAGGAATCGAAAAAGAGAAAAATCAGCAACTCACGGGTTGCTCGACCGAGCAAACATCTGCTCGATCGAGTTTTTACACATCCCACACATCAGCCACTTCAAAGAACTCCAAAATCCAGATTTCTTTGGTTGCTCGATCGAGCAAGCTCCTTTGCTCGATCGAGTCGGCCGGTTTGAACCGGTCCCGAGGGCTAATAAGCAGGTTTTTCCAACTTTCTTCTTATTCCTCTTCATATTTCGCCCTCTTTCTTCTCTCCCTCACCCTTATTCTCTCATATAACTCCCTCAAACTCACTCATATCCTCAATTCATCATCAATCTTGCATCAACAAACATTAATTTACTTGTTTCAAGCTCAATTTGTGAAGAAATTAATCCTCTTGCTCCCTTATTTTACCCAAATTGTGAATCTAGGGTTTGTTTCTTATTTCTTCAATTTTGTGCTTCTAATTTGTTGTTGTTGCTTCCTAGCTTTGTTATTTAGTAATTATTCACTCTTACATTGCTAATTGCTCCGTCTTTCTTGCGTTTTAGACTCAAATTTGAATTTTTTTCGAATTAGGGTTAGCTAATCCGTCTTTTGAGCATAGAGTTGTGTTTGTTGTGTTTTATTTACTTTAATTCGCTATGTCTAGGCAAGAAGGAACTAGTAAGCGTCGTAGAGCACCCCGTATTGTTCGCCAACCCGACATAGAAGCAATTCCGAGTAACCCCGACTACCCTTGGATCGTTTTCAACACACAAGAGCAGCATGGCCGGTTTGCTTTGCGTATGGGTCGTCCTATGGACCCTACTCGCTGTGTGTGCCCCAACGTTCTTGATTCACTCAGTTTTGGGAATGCCATTTTTGCTATGTTTCACCGAATCGGGTTTGGGGGGCTATATTCCCTAAATGAGCTTTCTTATCGACCATTGACACTTGAATTTTTCAGTTCCTATGATTGGGACGAGACCAATGAAAGTGTGTCTTTTAGGTTGCTTAATAGGGATTTTGTGTTGTCCTACGCCGAATTGGCGAATCATTTGGGTCTTTCTGTCGGTGACGATGATACTTTTATTGCTGTTCCTTCCGGCTTTCAAGCCGTCGATTATTTTCGTTTATTTACGGGTCTTCCTGAGGCACGTGTTAATGCCATGGCGGTCAATGATGTGCAACATCCTTGTCTGAGGTTGTTTTTGCGTTTCTTTAGCCTCCTGTTATTTGCTAGGAAGGACCTCAGTAAGCTTAATTCTCATGAGGTCTTATTACTTGCTTCTTCCCTCAACCCCATGCATGAGATTGATTTTTATTTTAATCCGGTTGGTTTGGTGTGCTTTGCTTTCTGGAGGATCACTTCCGCTACCCAGCATTCCTTAGATTGTGGTGCCTGGGTCACTAGGTTGGCTAGGAGACTTGCTGGGTTTGGGGGAGACCGTAACTACACACCCATGACCCCCCTTCATGCCCCTAGAGTGGACGAGGAGTACTTGCGCCACACCCTTTGCTGGATCAACGCGTTAGGGACCGCTAGATTTCAGTGGCGAGTACGAGGGACCCAGTGGATAGCTCTTCCTGATACCGATAACCTTCTCCCTTCTACGGAGCGGTTGTCTACCCATGATCCTGAGACTGGACCTACCCCTCCCCCTCATTCTTATGTGGTTCCACCTGAGCTTATTTTTACTTTAGCCGAGAACCGTCGACCTCGTCGGCGGATTACCCCATCTACTTCTGTTCATACTACCACCACCCCGATTCCACGCTTTACACCCACCCCAGCTCCTTACCCTTACCCTCCACCTGCTTACACCTATGATCCAGCTTTAGAGAGGGAGATTAGGATTCACCAAGGAATAAACAATGACTTGGTGATGAGGGGACTTTGGGAGAACCTCATGCGGACTGATCTTAATGCCACTGCTGGTTGGACTCCGCCGAGCTACTACCGAGGTCCGGGTGATGAGACTGGTGTGTTTGATAATTATGGGGTGACTCCTCAGCAGTTTTCCCAGGAGTTTAGTCACGATTATGGTTGCCTGGGTCGTTCTTGGTATACTCCTATCCAACCGGATGCTCCAGTTGGTGGGTTTGGTGACCCGTTTCGGGCTTCTTCTTCGGGTGCTGCTGAGAGGGGCGATGATGATGATGATGATCAGGCGCAGTAGTGGCCGCTGTCACTACTCCCCTATTTTGCAGCTGGTTTGGGGGAAGTTATGCTTATAAGCTGGTATTATCTATCCTTGTACTTTCTTTTATTGTCTTTTCTTTTAGCTATTTCCCCTTTTCCCTTTTGTTAGTAGTGTCCTTTAGGTTGCTGTTGTTGGTTGATTGTGTGATGTTGTGCTGTTAGCGTCACACTGAGGACACTGTGACATTTAGGTTTGGGGGAGAGTATTTATTTATGTTGTGTGTTTAGTTTATTTTTAAAAAAAAATCCATAAAAATTGAAAAATTTACAAAATCCAAAAACATGTTTTCATTTTATTAGGTCGAGTCTTGGTGAATTGAATAACAATGATGATAATTTGCATTGTTTCTGCATTTGAATCCCACATAAGTTGTCCATGTACATTGTTTTGACTTACTATTTTTTTAAAACAAAGCTCATATTACAAGTCTTGACCGTTTTTTGACATACCTTATGCTAATTAGATTTGGCGATTTTTGTTGGTAAACCACTTAAAATTCTGAGGTCTTTAGAGCTTCCTAGGCTTCGAACATCAATAAACTGGTCTCATTGTCTTTAGGCTTGAGTGTGGTACTCCTTGTGGAATGTGTAACATCAAATTGCATAAGTGTGACATTCGTTTCTTGATACTATACGCGTTCGTTTGATAAGTGCATGAGGAAAGGTGGTTCTTTTTGTTCAAATAAGCCTCACATAGCCAAAAAGACTTGATTTTATACCCTTATTATTGAGTTCTTATATTTAGCCCTTTTGAACATTTGTAGCCTGTTTTACAAGCCATATAAAGCTACATTCCTAGAACTTGCCTACCTTATCGGGACAGTCGCAGTTGCATGTTTTTCTTATCTACTTGTCTACTATGGTTGGGTCGGGATTTCAAAAAGAATATCAATTGGGTGTAGCAAGTATGTTGGCAATTGTGTCAATATATTCCCTTTGTTGAGAAAAGTTGTGAAGCAAAAGAAAAAGAAAAAAATGATGAAGAAAAGAAAAAAAAAAGATTTGATTTGAAAAAAAATGAAAAAGAAGAAAAAGAGAAAAGGAAAAAAAAGAATGAAAAAGTTTGTTGCTTCATTGAATTATTCAAGGGAAAATGAAAAGGAATTTACTAGAGTCTAATCCATTTTTCAGAGAGCAATATCGATATCTCTCTTGTGTTGTCAAAGTTTAAGATGATTTCTCTAGTCGGTGTTGGTTTGTGCTAGTCTTGTAGATTTGTTTTGGTACGTGTCGCTGCGACTACCGGTCTTAGCCCCACATTCCCAAACGTGCCTTGGCACAACCCATTTCTACCTTCACCCATTAGCCTTCCTTTTTGTCCTGATTCATGTACTTTGTAGCGAATGCGTATTTGTTGGGGAAATTACTATCACATTAGAATGCATGCATGTTTCATAAGTTGAGTGAGTGTTTCTATTTCTTTCTATCTTCACAAAACTCACCCTTACGTAAACTTATGAGTGCATGAGTGAATCCGCGAGAATCCGACAATTTGAGCCTTGCAAGATTGAAAGGTATTTGGTTTTTGTCTATACTACGGTATCATGTAAAATCTTGGATTATGAGCTGCGTTTTCTACTTTCCCGTACCTTTGAATTTGTTTTATTGGTACAACTTGGTCATTACTTTGTTATAGATATGGATAGCTTGGGATTTGTATGTGCATTAACATTAGCTTTGAGTTTTTCATTCACCATTTGTATGTTTGTCTTTGTATGTGTTGGTTGCTTTGCTTAGGGACAAGCAAAGGATTGGTTTGGGGGAGTTTGATGATCATTATTTATATACATATTTTATGCCTCCCTTAGACACATTTAACTCGATTTACCGTATTTCCTTGCTTATTCTATGCTATTTTAGCTAGAATATCGATTATGCCGCTTTTGTTATGTTTTAATGCAGATTTGATGCATTTGGAGCTTTTTGAGATGATATGGAGCATGGCGGAGTTGGATCGTAGAAGCTAGGCACGGGAATCGAGGAAGAAAAGAGAAGAAATGAAGGAAAGTGAAGAAAACGAGCTAAAGGAAGGTTTGCTCGATCGAGCTGTCCAACCTTGCTCGGTCGAGTCGTGGTCAGAGCTTGCTCGATCGAGCAGAAGGCCCTTGCTCGATCGAGCAAGTCACTATTTCGGCGGATTTTCGTGTTTTCCTTAATTTTAACCTAATTAGTTAGATCTTTTGTAATATAAAAAAAAAGCTCGTCTTTCTTAATTAGAGATTGAGATACATGCTTTCTTAGGCTTTAGAATACTTTTAAGCTTTAATTCAGAAACCCTAGTTTAATTTACTTTGCCTCCGGATTTATTTCATCAAAGACGATTGTCTTTAGTTCATCTTGTAATCGGTATTCTTCAATCTTTCTTAGTTATTTATTTAATTACCTTCTTGTTCTCAATTGTTCCTTGTTCATCCTTTCATAGTTATTAATTATGTTTACTTTAATTATTATTGTTGTTGTTTATATTATCATGAGTAGCTAAATTCCTTTCTAGGGTTGAAAGGGGATCTAGGATTGTTAGAAGGGGTAGATTAATTGATTGAATTGCAATTGCATGGTTATCGTTTGATTATCGTTTTAATTCTAGTTGTTTGATTACTGGCCAGGATTAATTAACTAGTCTTGCAAATTAGGATTGACACCGACCGGGTTAAGACTAAGATAGGCTACGATAATTGAATAGAACTCGTTTAATGATAGCGATCGCATGTTAAATTGTAGATCTAAAGGGCATAATTGAATCGACCGATCTTGTGACCTTAGATAACTTTATTGCATGATAGTTGATTTCCTCCTTACCCCTGAACAATAATCCTAGTGAACCTGTGACCCTAGACTTTTAATCTCATTGTTTTCAACCTTATTAGTTTGTTATTGCTTTTTACTAGTTGTTATTATTATTAGTTATAGTTGTTATTGTTATTGTTGTTATTGTTCACTTTAGTTGTTGTTATTAATTGCTTTTAGTTTAGAAACCAAATCTCAAACCCAGAAATTGTTACTATAGAGACAAACCTAGTTTAACAGATTAGAATACTACCGCCTCCCTGTGGATTCGATACCTTACTTACCGCTGACTATTAGTTAGTAGTGAATTAGGTTTTACTTTGATTAAGGTGACGCGACTCTCCTTCTTGTTGCACCCAAGATTAAACCCAAATAATCTTAACTTATTATTAACTAGATAATAAGTAAGAAATAATACTACTAATATTGTTGTATTACTACACTAGTAATATGTAGAGAATATTAGTTTGCATGTAAGTTTTAGAGAGAAGTTGAGTAAGTAAGAGAAATTAGAATAAAACACAAAAAATGAAGTGGATCAAAAAATGAACAACTCTTGTTCTATTTGAAGGCCAAAATGGCCGGTCCACTTGAGCTACAATTGAGCTCAATTTTGCTTATTTTATTCACATGCAAGATGGCTTGAGTGTAGAGTTAAATCAATGATTAAAGCTTGTAGGATATGTCATTATCAAGTGTGTTTATGTGCAAGTCACTCAAGACAATTATCATTGTCTTTTATGTGTACACAACCGGTCACTTGTGTCCAATATTGACCATTTTGACTTTTGATATTTGTCCCACAAATACTTATTAACCATATGCTTAATTATCTTGTATAATTAAGTGTTAATTTGATCATAAAACAATTATATGACTCAAATTAATAAATAATCTATTCTTAACTTTTAAGTGATATTATACCATTATATCAATATATAATGGGTCCCACAAAGCCCAGTTAAT
The DNA here is from genome assembly GCA_022085475.1 of Heliosperma pusillum. Taxonomy (NCBI): domain Eukaryota; kingdom Viridiplantae; phylum Streptophyta; class Magnoliopsida; order Caryophyllales; family Caryophyllaceae; genus Heliosperma; species Heliosperma pusillum. The sequence goes on from JAIUZE010046344.1 coordinate 11,995, forward strand.
TTATTTTACAACTCTTTGTAAATATAATTAAATAATTACCTCTACCTCAAAATATATGCATTAACTCAACTAATTTAATGAATTAACCATTAATCACTAAATTAAATCTTATTTAATCGTATTAAAATAAGACGTAAAATTTATTTAGTCAGTTATCGTATAATTGACTAATAAACTTAAGTGAAATGAGTTCCTAACTCAATTTCCAATAAATAACTCTCGTAACTAAACGTACATATCAAATATATGTAATGCCCTAATTAAACTGTATCGTATACAAATAATTAGTATTCAATTTGGGTCTCATCCTAAAGGGATCAGTTGATCACCACCGTCATACGACAATAACGTCAAACTCTAGTCAGCCGAGCGTTACCGATTTACGTTAATCAACTGACGTAGAGTATCAAAATATACTAATCATGCCACGAAAATCATTCTCTCAATACGTTTTCGCTTTCACGTCACCTTTAATTATCCAAAACAAATGACTTTCATACCTCAAATACTGATCTTAACATACTTGGTATACCACCATCTTTGGTTTATAACCAATATTTCTAGTACTGCAATATGTTTCACCTATACACTCTTGCATCTCGGAAGTATATATACCAACCTTCATACATCAAAATATAACTTAAAGAAATTCCACTAATGATAATAATAAACCATTTATGACATTCTTTACGTTTCACTTAGTTTCCCATATCACACATTTCTCGAATGACAACCTCAAATTACTCCCATATTTGACATGTTTACCATAAATGTTTTCATTTTATGACTTAGAAATGTAATTATTCTAACCTCAAATTACTCCCAAGATGCGTATATACTCTGATCTTATTTTATCGAAACTAATGTAATGAACCATAATAATATATCATGACCAACTTGCCAATAATTCAGACTAGTAACCAACATAGTTTTTCTTTAGAGACCGAGTGGTCGAAGAGGGTTAAGACCCTAGTTATGGAGCTAGGCCTTTGACACGTGCCATTATGAGACTTCTTGAGGATAGCATGGACGAGAAAATGCTTGCCAAAGAAAACAAGGAGCGTGACTCGGTCATTGTGGATGTCGACTCAGACGGGAATGTTGTTGTTCTTAATGGTATCAGCGGTGTCTTACCCGAGTCGTTACCAGAGGTTCTCACAGTCTAGCCATGGGTACTTGAATCTGAAATGGTTTTCTAGGTGACTAATGTTAATAATTTTTACAGAATCGAGTTGTGACAACCCTCGCGAATGCGGAAATATAAAACATACAAGCATGTGAAGTAATTTGCGGAATTACGGTATTTTAAAAACTTTTATACATGCAAGATAGAAAATACGAGGAGTGTCAAAATATTACAAACTAAGTACGAAATACAACCAAGAGACGGGGTCTCTCAAAATGTTAACAAAGTAAAAGTGTTTAGCAAACTAGCTAATTAACGACTAGAGGTGAATCTTCCAGGGACAACGCCCGCTAGTTCACACCCGAACCCAAAATAGCATAAGCAAAAAGCTATCCAAATCAAGCAACCTGTTCATCCATGAAAAACATGAACGCCACAGTCAGTGGGGAGTAACTCCGGGTTCTCCCAGCCATATCACATTAAACGTACATAGAAGGAAATACAAAAGTAAAATCATGCATATATGAATATACATGTGAGATACGATAAGGATAAATAGGCAATTCGATAAATAATGATAAGAGCATAAGAGGTACAAGTCCGAATCCATCATGTTATACAAAGACTCGGGGAAGACACTCTTAGGCAACCGAATACGCTCACTAGGGCTTGCATCTCACCGTTAGCGGTATAAGTTTGATAAGATTGAGACTCGACAACAAACCATGCCAAGTCATGCGATGATCACAATAAATCCATCATATTATCATCCATTCATACATACCAATACATTGACGATGCCAAGTCATGCAATGACCATGAATAATAAATCATGAAATCACGCATCCAAAGACAACGACACAAAGACGACATCTCTCACGGTAAATGAAACGCACTAGCACCGTGTACATGGCAAGTATGATTAAAAGGCATCCACGAGATACATCATTTCCCTGAACGCATACACGATTCAATTCATTTCGTATATGTGGACTAATTTCCTCCTGGTAGCACGGCGATATAAATATCCGGTCCTAGTCTAAACCTGGCCAGACTCTCGGAATAAACCATTTTCCGATTCGACATGCGATGACATTTCGCATCCAAGACTCGGTCAATCAATGACGCCGAGTACCCCAAATTCGGTAGATCAATTCACGAAAGAGGCGGAAAAGAGCTCAAGCCTCATAACAAGCGGTACGCTACATGCAAATAACACCACCTCGCAAGTACACAACATTTGACGGCCGGGTCGATCAACGCATAGCGTTCAACTCCCAACAACGTCATCGTATGCCCACTAACACATGCATTTAAGCAGTAGGATACCTCTCCGTTCCGACATTCCAGCCTTACGAACGGGAAGGTAGCCAAGGGAATGAGAGTACAAAGCACAAGACAAAATAGTGCTCAAACCGTATCATTTGTAAAAACCGACTCAAAGTGGAAACATACCAAAAACCGTCACAAAACATGTGATACAAGCGAATGAAATGTCATATATTCAAAACATTAATATTATAAGTCACTACGTAAAATTATACGATAAACGAACGATCGGAATTATTATAAATGAAAATCGTAAACAAAATTTACAAGGAACATCAGCAGGAGCCAGCCGGTCAGGTGGACCGGCTGCCGGTCTACCGGCTAAGGCCAATAGTCATACGAGAAATCAATATGAAACAACAGCATGTCCCAGCCGGTCAGGTGGACCGGCTGCCGGTCACCCGGCTGGGACCAAAGGCATTATGAAAAACAAGAAGGAAAGTTGAGGTGTCTCAGCCGGTGGTCTGACCGGCTGCCGGTCGACCGGCTGAGACCAACTTCATACTTCAAAATCACGTAACAATGTAACAATATACAGCCACTGCCCCAGCCGGTGGTCTGACCGGCTGCCTGTCGACCGGCTGGGGTCCAATGTACTCGAAAATCACCATTTTCATCCATGCTCAACATTCAATCATCATCAACTATTATCATAATTCATCCATTCTCATATCAATACTCAACAAACCACAACCATCAACAATAATACAAGTCCTAAGCATACTAACCATAATCTAAATACGATTACTAGCCTAGAAATCACATAAAACACGTAAATGATATCGAGTAACCCTTCACCGTTACCTTATTGCGTCTTCACTACTCGTCAAGCTCCTCTCCAATTAGGAAATAGTCTTTGTCGGGATCTTGGAGGTCACCACCTACAAATAGATCATAAAAGATGAATTTACTTCACCTTGAGAAAGACGGAAAGTTTGAAAAGCGAGAAAGACGGTAATTTTATTACCAATACGGATAGAGGAAGGTAAGAGGGAAAGAATAAGACGAACTTACGTGAATTTGAACAAGAAACGAGCGAGATACGATGATTATAAGATCGGATGAAAATGGAGGCAAGGGTTTTGGTGGTTTCTTAAGGAAGAAGTAAGTGTTGTGTTGAATGAATGAAAAATAGGTTAAGGAGGGAGTATGAGTTGTGTAAGGAAAAAGTCAACAAAAGTCAATGTCGCCTTAAGACGGGATTCACATGGAATCTCGCGGAAATCCCAAATACGAACTCGGAAATTCTAAATTCGACTCGGAATATTAAATTCTAAACTAAAACTTAAATTCGCTGAAAAGTATCCGTAAAATATTTTCATTATAAAAATAGGGTACATTTCCGGGTGTTACAATCACCCCACCTTTTAAAAAGTTTCGCCCTCGAAACTTGAGGGAAAGAAAAATACCTTACTCGAAAAGACTCGGATATTTACTACGCATAGCAGCTTCAGTTTCCCAAGTCTCTTCTTCGACATTAGCACATCTCCACAAGATTTTCACCAAAGTAACCACCTTACTTCTCAATTTCTTATCCTTGCGATCTAGGATACGAATCGGCTTCTCTTCAAAGGATAAATTCGGTTCAAGCTCGGGCATTTCCTTTTGAAAGACATGGCTTGGATCACTAACATACTTTCTCAATTGAGAAACATGGAATACATTATGAACCTTAGCCAAATTCGGCGGCAAATCCAACTTATAAGCAACGGCACCAATCCTCTTTACAAGATCAAAGGGTCCAATGTATTTCGGGCTCAATTTACCCATAACACCAAACCGTTTAACACCCTTCATTGGAGATACCTTCAAAAACACTTTATCTCCAACCTCGAATTCTAGCGGTCTTCTTCGGATATCGGCATAAGACTTTTGAGGGTCTTGAGCGGCTTTCATTCTATCACGAATGACCTTCACATTATCAATGGTTTTAACAAGAACATCGGGGCCTAAATCACGATTGTCACTCAATTGATTCCAACATATAGGACTCCGACATTTCCTTCCATAAAGAGCTTCATAAGGAGCCATCTTGATCGATGCATGATAAAAGGTTGTTGTGTTGAAGAGAAACTCCCCCAACGGTTAGACTCTTTTCCCAAACTAGACTGGAAAGTCAAAGAGTGCACAAGCCCACGCAACTCTTCTAAGTCTGAAGAGTCCTCTCAGTCTGACCATCCTAGAGGCTGATGAAATGCTGGGTACTCATCAACAGCTTTACTACCCATGGTTCTGCCAAAGGCTTTCCAAAATCTCGAAACAGAATCTCGGATTCGGTCGGATATCATTCTTAGGAAACGCCATGAATCTTGATTAAGTGAATATTTGTATGGTTTTAACCCCCAATTTAGCTCGGTTTTGTATGTCATTTGTGCTTTGTTAAGCCACTTTATGAGCTAATATCGTCTTCTAGGCGACTTCCTGTGTTCTAACCTGTTTTATAGGGAAAGTGACGTTTCTACGCCCTTTTTCTATATTCCCGAGCATTTGCCTAGAACCCGATGATTTGAAGAAGCAAGCTTGACCAAGTGAAAGGCATTTCAAGAAGGTTCACTAATTCGAAAGAGAGAAGAAGCAAAGACAGTTTCGTAGTTGTCGGAAGATCAATCAATTAGGCGGAAGCAATCGTCGCTTTACATCAAACTCTATCAACAAACCCGACTCAAGAGGTCAAGGGGGATGTTGGAAGTCAAGTCAAAGAAAAGGAAGATGAAACGTTAGTCAAGAGCTTCCAGAAGACCACATACCCGATCGGGTAAGCGTGTACCCGATCGGGTAAGTGTGCTGATCCGAGCATGACGGCTTCTTCTTCCTATTTTTGTCCTATGTGTTTAATGCCCGACCTCTTTTCCACGAAACCCTAATACTATAAATAGATGCTCTAGCCCCTCATATCATATCATCTCATCTCACACAATCTCTTCACACAACATCTCTTCTCTTCTTTCTTTATATTAGTTTTTCTTCTTTCTTAGTTTAGTTTAGTGTTAGTTTTCTCTAGTTTAGTTTAGTCTAGTTCTAAGCTTTCTTCAATTGTAGTTGTTCTACTTGTAATTGGAATTCTAATTTCCGGGTTTGCATTTCCTATTCAAGTTCTTATTCCATTTCAATCTTTGCTCAACCTTTTCGGTAATCCTTATTCTCGTCTTTACATTATAGTTTCATTTTCTTTTAGTATTTACTTTATCATGTTTATCATTCTTAGTTTTATAATCTTAGTTTCCTTTTCATTGTTAATCATGCATAAGTAGTCACCTTTCTAGGGTGTAGGGTAGCCATGTTAGATTGATTAAAAGATGTTAATTGGATAAAAGAAATTGTGCCTTTAAAACGTTGTGTCTATGCATGTTTGGATTGTAACGATAGTTAACAATTTCTGGCCGGAAATAATCGACTAAAATGGAATTCTTTTCCAAGGTAGAGATACGCGAATTGAATAGACAAAGCATGACATGGTGGATTAAGACCTAGTAAATCGCCTAAAAAGCCTGCTAGACCATCTGATCTATGATTGTAATGAACACATCATTCTTACGAACTCGCAATGAATTATTTGCATATCTTAAATCCAATTTCTCCAATATGTCAATCTACATGTGTGAACCTATTTCCCTAGATTGTTTTCTATATCGAGTCATTAATTATTGTTTCAGTTTTCTAGCATTAGTAATAACCATTGTGACAATCATACAAGTTGAAATTCTAATCATATCTTTTCACAAGTATCTCCCGTCTCCCCGAGATCGACCCCTTACTTCCCTAACTGCATTTATTTGTTGTTAGCCTAGCCAAGGGTTATTTATCTTTGATTAGGGTACGCGACAACCCGATCAATATCTAACAATTTCATCAACATAAGCTTTTGCTAAACGATCCAAACTCCAAGTTTCTTTGATCGGAATAAATCTAGCACACTTAGTCAAACGATCAACAACAACCCAAACGGCATCTTTACCTCCAACTGTCCTCGGCAAAGCCATAACAAAATCCATAGAAATAGATTCCCACTTCCATAGCGGAATATCCAACGGTTGTAGCAATCCACTAGGCCTATTGTGTTCAATCTTCACTTGTTGGCAAGTAAGACATCTTCCAACATAAGATACAACATCACCCTTCAAGTTCGGCCACCAAAACTGTAGTTTCAAATCCTTGTACATATTATCAACTCCGGGGTGAATAGAATAAGGGGAAAGGTGAGCTTCATCAAGAACTCGCTTCCTCAAATCAAGAGCATTAGGAACAAATAAACGGCCATGGAAACGAAGAACACCTTCATCATCAAACTTGAAATCTTTACCTTTACCTTCAAGAAGTTTGGCTTGGATAGACTTGTAGGTAAGATCATCAACTTGGCTTTCACGGATCTCACGGAGAAAAACAGGCTCGGCAGTCATAGCACCAACATGAACAAATCCACGCTCTACGAATTCCAAACTCAACCTTCGAAACTCGGCACAAAGATCATCGGGTAATACCCGCATAGCATTCAAAGCATGAGAAGCTTTCCTACTAAGAGCATCGGCAACAACATTTGCCTTCCCTTCATGGTACAACAACTCAAAATCATAATCGTTCACCAATTCCAACCATCTTCTTTGTCTCATATTCAACTCTTTTTGAGTAAATATGTACTTCAAACTTTTGTGATCGGTGAATATACGACAATGAACACCAATAAGGTAGTGTCTCCACACTTTCAAAGCATGAACAACGGCGGCCAATTCCAAATAATGAGTAGGATAGTTCACTTTATGAACTCTCAACTGCCTCGAAGCATAAGCCACCACTTTCCTACTTTGCATAAGAACACAACCCAAACCCATCTTGGAAGCATCACAATAGACATCAAAGTCTACACCATCTTCAGGCAAAGTCAACACCGGAGCGGTAGTTAACCTCTTCTTTAACTCTTGAAACGCAGCTTCACAAGCTTTATTCCATAGGAACTTGGTTTCCTTCTTCAACAACTGGGTCATCGGTCTAGCAAGCTTAGAGAAATCCTTGACAAATCTACGGTAATAACCAGCTAAACCAAGAAAACTTCGAATTTCTCTAATATCGGTCGGACTCTTCCAATCAACCACAGCTTCAATCTTAGAAGGATCCACCATTACACCTTCTTTAGAAATCACATGCCCAAGAAAGGACACCTTAGGTAACCAAAATTCACACTTGGAAAACTTAGCATACCACTTTTGTCGACGAAGAACACTCAAAATAATCCTCAAATGAATAGCATGCTCTTCTTCGGACTTTGAGAAAATAAGAATATCATCAATGAACACCACCACACACTTGTCAAGATACTCACTAAATGTGCGGTTCATTTGATCCATAAAGATAGCGGGAGCATTCGTCAATCCAAAAGGCATCACCTTGAACTCATAATGACCATACCTTGTACTAAAAGCGGTCTTTGGAATATCAACATCTCGAACGGGAATTTGGTGATAACCGGATCTCAAATCAATCTTGGAAAATGTAGAAGCACCCTTTAATTGATCAAACAAATCTTCAATTCTTGGTAAAGGATACCTATTCTTGATTGTAATCTGATTCAATTCACGATAATCAATACAAAGTCTCATAGAACCATCTTTCTTCTTCACAAAAAGAACGGGAGCACCCCAAGGCGAGGCACTTGGTCGAATAAAACCCTTCTCTATCATATCATCTAGTTGCTTCCTTAATTCTTTCAATTCGGTCGGAGCCATACGGTAAGGAGCTTTGGCTATGGGACCAGAACCAGGAACAAGATCAATAGAGAACTCAACATCACGCTCGGGAGGGATCCCGGGCAAATCTTCAGGAAATACATCAACGAATTCTCGAACAATAGGCACATCTTTAATACTTGGCAAAGAGGTAGATGAAGAAGTCACAACACACAAGTATGCTTGGTGACCTTTTCTAACCATACTTACCAATTTAATAGCGGAAATCAAAGGCACACCTTTTCGGGGATGAGATCCCTTATAGGTTATTCTAACCCCTAAAGGACTCTTTAAATAAATCTTTTGATCACGACACTCGAACCTAGCATGATACAATGCTAACCAATCAATACCTAATATTATATCGAACTCTCCTAGATGGAACTTAAGGAGATTAGCGGGAAAGATAGAACCCGCGATAGAGATTGGAACATTGGGATAAAGGGTAGAACAAGAGATAATATCTCCGGATGGTAAGGATATGGGAGTATCCTCACTAGATGTAGGCTCGATAGATAATTTATTAGCATAGGTCGATGACACAAAAGACATGGACGCACCGGTATCAAATAGAATAAGACACGGTTGCTCTAAGATTGAGAACATACCCGTAATGATCTCGGGATGAGCATTGGCTTCGGCACGGCTCATGACAAAGATAGAGCCCTTAGGTTTAGCAGGAGGAGGGGGCAACTTTCGATCGGGGCAATCATCATAGCGGTGACCACCCTTTTGGCAAAAGAAGCACACATAAGGTCGGTTGGTACAAGACACACCGGGGTGATGTGGAGGTCTACACCGGTTGCAAAAACGACCTTGAGCTTGAGCTTGAGGAGTATAAGGCTTATGAGCCACATTTGAAGTAGCTCTAGGAATAAAAGGAGCAGGATTTCTTGTATTTGCATTGGAAGGAGGATTGAATCTCCTCTTGTTAGCATAAGAGTTAGAAGGAGACGGCATAAACGGTCTCTTCCCAAAAGCATTAGGCCTAGGAACATAAGAAGGAGAGGGATTATTCATCAAGGCTTCATCTCTAATAGCCTTCATAGAATTCTCGGCCCACAAGGCATCATCATAAAGATCTCCAAAGGAGGTAGTATTCCTCCTCACTTTACTTTGCAGGACGGCACTCAACTTGTTTCGGTAATAGAACGCTCGGTCCTCATCATCTCGGATAAGTCTTGGAGAAAAATGAGCGAGCTTATTGAACTCCGTAGTGAAGTCCTGAGCTGACAAGTTGCCTTGCTTAAAGTCAATGAACTCCTTGAGCCTTTGTTGTTTATGCTCTTTAGGATAGAATTTACCTTCCACAAGAGCTTTGAAACAAGCCCAGTTGAAGTCCTCTTCAAGAACAGCAGTGGCACTTGTGATAGCCCACCAGTTATCAGCTTCCCTCACCAGAAAGTGCTTTGCGATCCTCACCTTGTCCTCTTCTCGAACTTGGTATAGATCGAACTGCTTCTCCATCTCACGGAACCAATCGGATAACTCCGTAGGGTCCGGTTCTCCACCATATGGTACAATTTTACTCCTTGCTATTTGTCCAGCTACCCATGCGTAGCCACCTTGATGGTTATCTTCCCTTCTAGGGGGAACTTGGTTGGCATTAGCTAAAGCTGCATCTTGCTGATTTTTTCAGCACTTGAGTGAGAGCTTCCATCATAACGTTCTCAGCTAATCGTGGTCTAACCATCTTCATAAGAAACAAAAACAAATTAAGTTACTCCTATCAATTAGCATAAACAAATAGACTACCAAGTAAAGTCCTTAACTTCTACCCAACTCTCATTTATTATTTCAAGGTCAAGTAGTTTAAGTTAGGGTTCACGTGTGTGCGTCGGGAGCGATCAAAGCTTTGATACCAACTGTGACAACCCTCGCGAATGCGGAAATATAAAACATACAAGCATGTGAAATAATATGCGGAAATACGGTATTTTAAAAACTTTTATACATGCAAGATAGATAATACGAGAAGTGTCAAAATATTACAAACTAAGTACGAAATACAACCAAGAGACGGGGTCTCTCAAAATGTTAACAAAGTAAAAGTGTTTAGCAAACTAGCTAATTAACGACTAGAGGTGAATCTTCCAGGGGACAACGCTCGCTAGCTCACACCCGAACCCAAAATAGCATAAGCAAAAAGCCATCCAAATCAAGCAACCTGTTAATCCATGAAAAACATGAACGCCACAGTCAGTGGGGAGTAACTCCGGGTTCTCCCAGCCATATCACATTAAACGTACATAAAAAGAAATACAAAAGTAGAAGCATGCATATATAGATATACATGTGAAATACGATAAGGATAGATAGGCAATTCAATATATAATAATAAGAGCATATGGAATACAAATCCGAATCCATCATGTTATACAAAGACTCGGGGAAGACACTCTTAGGCAACCGAATACGCTCACTAGGGCTTACATCTCACCGTTAGCGGTATAAGTTTGATAAGATTGAGACTCGACAAACAAACCATGCCAAGTCATGCGATGATCACATAAATCCATCATATTATCATCCATTCAAACATACCAATACATTGACGATGCCAAGTCATGCAATGACCATGAATAAAATCATGAAATCACGCATCCAAAGACAACGACACAAAGACGACATCTCTCACGGTAAATGAAACGCACTAGCACCGTGTACATGACAAGTATGATTAAAAGGTATCCACGGGATACATCATTTCCCTGAACGCATTGATGCGTGTATTTTATATAGACTTTCTAGTCCATTTATGCACGCATTTCTATGTCATTTAGGTGGTATTATATCGCCATATGCCCCTTTTTGGCTACTTTGTACTTTCATTACCATTTTGTAGGTACAAGCTGTGTAGTAGCAGAAACCGAGCCAAAGCAGTCCATTTTGCATGCATTTAGGAGAATGGAAAGATCGGGACAGGAACTCTTGCTTGGGGAAGCGTGAAACCGTTCATAATCAAGCCCAAGTCATGACTCACACCACATACTATGCCAGAAGACCTCGATCGATGGGTTTACCATTCGATCGAGGTAAGTTGAAGCCAGAAGTGCTCGATCGAGCTACCTCCTTTGCTCGATCGAGTAGAAGTCGCTTACCAGTTGGTCGATCGAGTAGATCAAGTGCTCGATCGACTGATTTCCATGAATAAAAGCCTCGATCGAGTGGTTATTTCCCTCGATCGAGTAGATTCTATTACGGGCTTTAAGTCCATTAGATTAATTAGGTTTAGAGTCGTGTTATACACTATATATGACTCTTATTTACGTCATTAGTTATTCAGCAATTGTTATTCAGTTTTAATCAGACAGTAATTAGAATTAATTTTTCGATCAGTTTCTGAACTTTACCTTTGGTTTGCATTCGGGTTTATCGACGTAGGATTTGTTCTTTACGCCGGATTTGCTAAGATTGTAAACTTCTTCTTTTCTCTTTTACTCTTAATCTTTAGTCTTAATTACTGTTTCTTTTCTTAATTACTGCTGCGTTATTGTTCATGCTTGTTAATTACGGTTTTATTATGTCTTATGTCATATATTTAATCGTCTTTGTTAGCATAGTTCATAACATGAGTAGCTAATTCTCTTGTATGTTGGGATGAGGGAAACTGTAGTAGAGGCATGTTAGGATAGATTAGTTTGGTTAGTCTTGAATATGAGAATCGATCTTTGCAATTTAATTGAGGTTTAGTCGAATGAGTATACGCAGGAGACTAGGCTAGGTAGTTAACCCCGACCTGGATCGAGAGATTGGAAGGGAAGGCTTGCTTAGAATTGATAGGTGACTCCTAAGAGGACGAGAGTTAATTAGGAAAATCCCTAGGGTGGTTTGAGACCGAGAGGAGAAAACCATTGCCCTTCTCATTGATAGATTGACTGACTTAGTTGACCCATAGATGCCGATACTGCAGTAGACCGAATCCTAGCATATTTCTCTTTATCTGATTTATTTCATATTACTTTCTTCCTTTATTTCTCTTTCCTTTAATCTTATTTAGTTTAGTTAAAAAAACCCATTTCAAACCCCCAGTTTGTTACTTGCAGATTTAGATTTTAGTTAATTAGTTTCCTCCCTGTGGAGATCGACCCTACTTCCGCTATCTTCTTAGTTAGTAGACTTAGGCTTTATTTTTGGTGTATAACGACAGACATCAAATTTTGGCGCCGTTGCCGGGGAGGCAATTTAATTTTCTGTTATTTATTTCTGTCTCGTCTTAAGGAATTTCTAATTCCTTAAGACTGTTCTTATCTTTCTCTTTATAGTTGTGTATGAGCAGGTCCCAAATGCTCGAATTAGTGGAAGCTGATCCGGAGCCTGAAAGAACCTTCCTACGCAGGAAGAGAGGGTTAGATAAGACTATTCAGGAGGAAGACTTGAGTACTTCTGAATCCGTCTTTGACAGTTTCATTTTCGAGGAAAATTTGACTGTCGAGACTACTTTGCCAGCAAAGATGCCTAATATTGCTAGCCATTCCGAGCCTACAGCTGCATGTATACCTCAAGGATTCAAACTTACAACGGACGAAGATGGAACTACTTTCGATCTTCGTCCGTCTTATATCAAGCTTGTCCAGCAGGACAAGTATAGGGGTGTAGCTGGGGAGGATCCGAGGAGGCATATGGAGACCTTTGCTGACTACTGTTCTTCTATTCCGGTTTCCAAAGGGGTGACAGCTGACAAGATCAAGGAATTCTTGTTTCCTTTTTCCCTTACTGATAACGCCAAAGACTGGTTGAAGAACTTGAATCGAGAAGAATTGGGTATTACCGACTGGACCACACTCGCACTGGCTTTCTATAAAAAGTATTTTCCACCGCAGAGGACGAATGCTTTGAGGGGTCAGATTACTAATTTCAAGCAAACGACTCATGAAAATCTCTATGAGTCCTGGGATCGATTCAAGACGCTAGTGAGGTCTGTTCCTCACCATGGGTTCGAGCAGTGGTTTCTGTGTAACCAGTTTTACACCGGGTTATATGACGATCATCGAGCCATTCTAGATGCCGCGTCAAACGGGAGGTTCCAGAAGGAAATAGATGATGATAAGGGTTGGAAACTGATTGAGGAGATGGCAACCCATTGTGCTGAATATGGTAATCCGAGGAGTGGTACACGGACGATAGCTAGTATCGATTCTGAAGGTCTGGATGCAAAATTCAATAAACTAAATGCCAGACTTGATAAATGGGAGAAGAAAGGTGAAGATAACCAGCAGACGGTTCATTTGTTGCAGCAGGATGATATGATTACTTGCAAGAGGTGTGGCGAAACTGGTCACACGGCTATAGACTGTCTCGCTGAAAGGGAACAAGTCTTTTCCTTCCAGCAGTACCGTCAAGTAGGTGGGTACTACAATCAAGGGAATATCCATCCCAATTTGAGATGGACAAGCCAGAACGTCTTAAATCCTACACCTCCACCACCACAGCCGACGTATCAACCGCCGCACAAGCAAGGATTTCAGAACATCCAGTCTTCGCAGCAAGCTAGTTTCTCATCTGTAGGAATTGCAGAAATCGGGGAGTTAAAGTCTATGATCCAAGCTTTAGCTATCCAAATGAGCAAAACTGATCAAGCAACAAATGCTACTATTAAGCTTTTGGAGTCGCAGATTGCTCAATTGGCAGGAGTTCGATCGAGTAGGCAACCCGGGCAGTTACCGTCTCAAACTGACAGGAACAAGGAGACGCTGAATATGATTACTCTAAGAAGCGGTCTTGCTTATGACAGTCCGGGTACAGTTGCTGATATTTCTGGTGCGCATCCTGAGGTCGCAAAGACTGTCGCTGGTAATGCAATCGATCGAGAGAATATTACTAGTCGATCGAATGAAATGAAGGAGAAACTAATCGATCGAGAGATTGGTGTTACTCGATCGAGTGAATCAGAAAGCAAGTTACTCGATCGAGAGGCTGTGGATGCTCGATCGAGTAATTTAGAAGAACAAGTGGTCGATCGAGAGAACCAAGCTGCTCGATCGAATAAGGTGACCGAGGAAACTGATCGATCGAGCAATTTAAGCTCGGATAATCTTCGATCGAGTGACTTAGATACTCGATCGATGGGTTTTCATGAGCGAGAAGCTCGTTCGAAGGGGTTAAGCAAGCGGATGATCAACAATGCAATTGTCAAAGATATGCAACGTGGTAATCCTGACATTCCAGTTCCGTTTCCTGGTCGACTGAAGAAAGCCAAGGTCGAAAAGGAATTTGTTCGGTTCGCTGACATTGTACGCAACCTCAAGGTGAACGTTCCTTTCGCAGACCTCCTATTAAAGGTACCCTCTTACTTAAAATTTATGCGAGAAATTCTTTTGCGTAAGAGGTCCGTAGACACTATAGAGACTGTAGCGTTAACTGAGGAATGCTCTGCGTTCCTCCAGAACAAGTGCCCCCCTAAGCTGTCTGACCCAGGTAGTTTTTCTATACCATGTCATATAGGTACCTATCTCATAGACAACGCGTTATGTGACCTAGGAGCTAGTGTTAGCGTCTTACCTTTGTCTTTAGCCAAACGGTTAGGCTTTACCAAACTTCAGTGTACAAACATGACGGTACAGATGGCAGATAGGACCTTGTCTCGACCCTTAGGAATCATAGAGGATGTTCCTGTGCAAATAGGAAAATTCTTTATCCCGGTCGATTTCATAGTTCTAGATATACCTGAGGATTCTCACACTCCCATCATTTTGGGAAGACCGTTCTTGCTTACTGCGCAAGCGGTTATTGATGTTGGGTTACAGACTCTGACTTTTCAAATAGGTGGGGAGAATTTAGTATTCACGCAGTCTCAGGTTAGTAAGGGTCCTATGCTTGTGTCACCATGCTACGCACTTCCTTTATCTGATATCGCACCTGATTTATTCACGCATGACAAAGCTTCGGTTCCTATCGAACCTATAGCTCCTATCTGCGATATCCCCATTGCTACCGTAACACCTCCGCCCCAGCTTGGGAGCGATTTGGAGGAATATGCTGTTGTGTGTTCCATTACAGGTAGTAAATCAGTAGCATTGGAGCCGGAAAAGGAAAAGCCAGGTTCGCGTGACGACGTAAAGACGAAGAAGTACAAGAAGGACAAAGGAGCCCGCATGTACGCAAGTGATTCCGAAGTGGAGCTAGGCTCCAAGAAACCATTGTACGTGTGGAGGAAGAAGACGGAACTTACCGCAGCTGAGGGTACTTCCGCAAGTCAAAGGCCACACGGTGGCCTTCTCATGAAACTATTTGGTTGGTAGCCGGGTTTGCAACCCCGTGCAACTTGTAAAAACAATTTATTGCATTTTCAATTAGACATTTAGACTATCGCGTGATAATCCGTAGTTTAGATAGACAATTTATATTTCTTATTGGACAATTTTTGGTATTTTCTGGGTTTTGGTTGGCATCGTTTTGCAGGAATGGAAGCGGAAATCAACTGTTCAAAGTCGTGGGCTGAATTATGAAGTGCTCGATCGAGTAAAGCAAGCCACTCGATCGAGCTGTTTTACCTGGAAAAGTTGCTCGATCGAGTAGAATTTCTACTCGATCGACCCACAGTTTGATGCTGGTTTGGGGAAGCCTCTGTTTTGTGAGTTGTTTCTGTTCCTTTAGTTTTTTCCATTCTTTATATATTTCATTCCTTAGGAGCATGAATAAGGTTGTTTTTCCCTTTCCCGTCTATGCTCTTGTGCTATAGCCAATGAGGACATTGTCTGTTTTGGTTTGGGGAAGTGTTTTACATCCTTTTGCGTCTGCATTCGCATTTGTATTGCATTCACGTTTACAATTCATGTTAATTAAAAAAAAAAAAAAAAAAATTGAAAAAATCAAAAATATCACGTTTATTTTTGCATTTAGTTGAGTCGGATTGGAGCCTTGTTCATGATGAAATTGCACTATAAGTTTATTTTATGCTATTCTTTGCACCTTTCTTGACTTACTTAGTGAAATCGAATAGTGAACTATTGAATTTTGTCCTGGAATTTAATTTGATTATTAGACTTGACTCAACATTTTGGCAAACTACTTATATATTCTGAGTTTTAGAGCCTATAACTGGTGACATCTATGACCAGTTCATCTAGGAATGAGAGTAGTTACTCCCCACATCTCGTGTCTTTTGCTTGTATATGAATTTTGATTTCTTATTGCCTGCACGCATTGGGTTTGTAGTCGGTATTACGTGTGTTGAGAATATTTGCATCTCCCTTTTTCTCATTTTACCCCATTAACTCCACATAAAGCCATATCTGCCTGTTGCCCTTAACTACATTCCAAACTTAACCTACCTTTGCCGAGCTAGTTTACTAGTCGAGGTATATTCTACCGTTGTGTCAGTTTTGGCTCGTTTTTATTGATTGGAGTGGGTTTCTTGTGAGAAAAAGAAGAGAAGTGTTAGTTGTGCCTCGAACGAGCAGTTTGTTTAGCTCGATCGAGCAGTTTCTGTGCTTTATTGCTTCGATCGAGTGACTTAATACACTCGATCGAGAGGTTTGTTTTCCTCAGTCAGCCAAAGAAAAAGAAAAAGAAAAGAAAGAAAAAATAATGAGAAAGAATAATTGGCTGAAGTTTCTGTTATCTACACCTCCTATGCGTATCATTATCTTGTTGAGGTGTTATATGGGATTTGTGTTGCATATGCCTATATTGGTTAAGGCATTGAGTTAATTTTGATAATTGGAAGAATGGAACGAGTTATATTGCGGTCTTGTTAGAAACTAGCTTGGCTATTTACCCTCGCATTTCCATTAATTGTTTTGCCCTTCTTACCGATTAGCCTCACATATCCATATCTTTGCAAATGTTCGGCACGTGATTGTCCTTGAACGGTGGTTATGCGTGTGTACGGTGCTTGAATCATCTTTCATATTAGTTAGCAATGCATGTTGTGTCGGTCGTAGTCTAGGTGAGTGACTATATTTTCTTTCTCTCTTTTACATATTTACTTACCATTTGCTTGTTGAGGGAAGAGCGACCCGTGAGAGTCCGAATTTGGTTGAGTCTTGCAAGGTCGAAAATCTAATTTATTTCCAAGATTGTATAAATTCGTTCACTTTCGTATTAAGCTTTGTAGCGATTGAATGAGTGCATTAAACTGTTTAATATTGACTTGTAGCTAGCTCTGAGACTTGCTCCATTCCCCTAGGTTTATTTTGTTCCATATAGCTGCATTTAGGTTGCTTGAGGACAAGCAAAGGTTTGGTTTGGGGAAGTTTGATGCGTGTATTTTATATAGACTTTCTAGTCCATTTATGCACGCATTTCTATGTCATTTAGGTGATATTATATCGCCATATGCCCCTATTTGGCTACTTTGTACTTTCATTACCATTTTGTAGGTACAAGCTGTGTAGTAGCAGAAACCGAGCCAAAGCAGTCCATTTTGCATGCACTTAGGAGAATGGAAAGATCGGGACAGGAACTCTTGCTTGGGGAAGCGTGAAACCGTTCATAATCAAGCCCAAGTCATGACTCACACCACATACTATGCCAGAAGACCTCGATCGATGGGTTTACCATTCGATCGAGGTAAGTTGAAGCCAGAAGTGCTCGATCGAGCTACCTCCTTTGCTCGATCGAGTAGAAGTCGCTTACCAGTTGGTCGATCGAGTAGATCAAGTGCTCGATCGACTGATTTCCATGAATAAAAGCCTCGATCGAGTGGTTATTTCCCTCGATCGAGTAGATTCTATTACGGGCTTTAAGTCCATTAGATAGGTTAATTAGGTTTAGAGTCGTGTTATACACTATATATGACTCTTATTTACGTCATTAGTTATTCAGCAATTGTTATTCAGTTTTAATCAGACAGTAATTAGAATTAATTTTTCGATCAGTTTCTGAACTTTACCTTTGGTTTGCATTCGGGTTTATCGACGTAGGATTTGTTCTTTACACCGGATTTGCTAAGATTGTAAACTTCTTCTTTTCTCTTTTACTCTTAATCTTTAGTCTTAATTACTGTTTCTTTTCTTAATTACTGCTGCGTTATTGTTCATGCTTGTTAATTACGGTTTTATTATGTCTTATGTCATATATTTAATCGTCTTTGTTAGCATAGTTCATAACATGAGTAGCTAATTCTCTTGTATGTTGGGATGAGGGAAACTGTAGTAGAGGCATGTTAGGATAGATTAGTTTGGTTAGTCTTGAATATGAGAATCGATCTTTGCAATTTAATTGAGGTTTAGTCGAATGAGTATACGCAGGAGACTAGGCTAAGTAGTTAACCCCGACCTGGATCGAGAGATTGGAAGGGAAGGCTTGCTTAGAATTGATAGGTGACTCCTAAGAGGACGAGAGTTAATTAGGAAAATCCCTAGGGTGGTTTGAGACCGAGAGGAGAAAATCATTGCCCTTCTCATTGATAGATTGACTGACTTAGTTGACCCATAGGTGCCGATACTGCAGTAGACCGAATCCTAGCATATTTCTCTTTATCTGATTTATTTCATATTACTTTCTTCCTTTATTTCTCTTTCCTTTAATCTTATTTAGTTTAGTTAAAAAAACCCATTTCAAACCCCCAGTTTGTTACTTGCAGATTTAGATTTCAGTTAATTAGTTTCCTCCCTGTGGAGATCGACCCTACTTCCGCTATCTTCTTAGTTAGTAGACTTAGGCTTTATTTTTGGTGTATAACGACAGACATCACGCATACATGATTCAATTCATTTCGTATATGTGGACTAATTTCCTCCTCTTAGCACGACGATATAAATATCCGGTCCTAGTATAAATCTGGCCAGACTCTCGGAATAAACCATTTTCCAATTCGACATGCGATGACATTTCGCATCCAAGACTCGGTCAATCAATGACGCCGAGTACCCCAAATTCGGTAGAACAATTCACGAAAGAGGCGGAAAAGAGCACAAGCCTCATAACAAGCGGTACGCTACATGCAAATAACACCACCTCGCAAGTACACAACATTTGACGGCCGGTTCGATCAACGCAATGCGTTCGCCTCCCAACAACGTCGTCGTATGCCCACTAACACATGCAATTAAGCAGTAGGATACCTCCCCGTTCCGACATTCCAGCCTTACGAACGTGGAGGTAGCCAAGGAAATGAGAGTACAAAGCACAAGACAAAATAGTGCTCAAACCGTATCATTTGTAAAAACCGACTCAAAGTGGAACATACCAAAAACCGTGACAAAACATTACATACAAGCGAATGAAATGTCATATATTCAAAACATTAATATTATAAGTCACTACGTAAAATTATACGATAAACGAACGATCGGAATTATTATAAATGAAAACCGTAAACAAAATTTACAAGGAACATCAGCAGGAGCCAGCCGGTCAGGTGGACCGGCTGCCGGTCTACCGGCTAAGGCCAATAGTCATACGAGAAATTAATATGAAACAACAGCATGTCCCAGCCGGTCAGGTGGACCGGCTGCCGGTCACCCGGCTGGGACCAAAGGCATTATGAAAAACAAGAAGGAAAGTTGAGGTGTCTCAGCCGGTGGTCTGACCGGCTGCCGGTCGACCGGCTGAGACCAACTTCATACTTCAAAATCACGTAACAATGTAACAATATACAGCCACTGCCCCAGCCGGTGGTCTGACCGGCTGCCGGTCGACCGGCTGGGGTCCAATGTACTCGAAAATCACCATTTTCACCCATGCTCAACATTCAATCATCATCAACTATTATCATAATTCATCCATTCTCATATCAATACTCAACAAACCACAACCATCAACAATAATACAAGTCCTAAGCATACTAACCATAATCTAAATACGATTACTAGCCTAGAAATCACATAAAACACGTAAATGATATCGAGTAACCCTTCACCGTTACCTTATTGCGTCTTCACTACTCGTCAAGCTCCTCTCCAATTAGGAAATAGTCTTTGTCGGGATCTTGGAGGTCACCACCTACAAATAGATCATAAAAGATGAATTTACTTCACCTTGAGAAAGACGGAAAGTTTGAAAAGCGAGAAAGACGGTAATTTTATTACCAATACGGATAGAGGAAGCTAAGAGGGGAAGAATAAGACGAACTTACGTGAATTTGAACAAGAAATGAGCGAGATACGATGATTATAAGATCGGATGAAAAATGGAGGCAAGGGTTTTGGTTTTCTTAAGGAAGAAGTAAGTGTTGTGTTGAATGAATGAAAAATAGGTTAAGGAGGGAGTATGAGTTGTGTAAGGAAAAAGTCAACAAAAGTCAATGACGGCTTAAGACGGGATTCACATGGAATCTCGCGGAAATCTCAAATACGAACTCGGAAATTCTAAATTCGACTCGGAATATTAAATTCTAAATTAAAACTTAAATTCGCTGGAAAGTATCCGTAATATATTTTCATTATAAAAATAGGGTATATTTCCGGGTGTTACACGAGTAGTGGAGTAGTATGTAGGCTTGGGAGCAGGAAAATAATGATTTTGTTTTTTGAATAGATAAAGTTGAATGTAATGCACTTAGAGAGTTAACTAGGTGAGAGTGTCAAGACAATAACATTAGTTTTTATTCTTTTGTGATAAATAGTTTAATGAAACTTCAAAAATCTGTTGAATGGAGACAACCTAACATGAACAGGATCGAGATCCATGATGGTACATGTAAACACGAAAGAGTACTAAGAAACTATTGAAACAAGCAGTCTCTATCAGACAACCAAACATGAACAGGATCGAGATCCATGATCAAATATCTCGGAAGTACCTTAGCTTTTCGAATTCTTGTGCTCGAATAGCTTCATTCTTTTCCTTTGAATTTGTCGGATTTCTTTTTCAAGCTCCCTAGCTTCTTCCGGCAGCTGTAAGGAATTGAAACTGTAAGAGACTGGATATACATAAATATGATACATGTAAACGCAAAGTACAACTCATACCTGTGCATGACGCAGTCTAACTCGAAAACCAGCTTCATCGAGTAGGTCAATAGCTTTATCAGGCAGGAAACGGTCGCTGTTAGAAAATGAAAAGTATCAAAAGCTGTGAAACATACTCCTCTTATGACAAAAATATCCGAGCCCCGGGACCAAAAATTACAATTCCATCATTTTGTATCTACAACATATAGACCAGAATGTTCCAAAAGGAAACACCTTGTTAGATGTAAACCCGCACAAGGGTTAGATGTAAACACCTTGTAAGAGACCAAGATGGTTTACTTTAACTAGCCGCTCGTGACAGGGTTCAAATATAACCCAAGGTTACACAAACAGATAGAAACTTAGAATTCTCAGTGCAATTTGATGGGAAACATGATCATGAAAATGCAGAAAAGCATCTCAAAAAGACATTTTGCTAATATTGCACTCCACAAAATATAAGGCAACTACATATTTTGGGTAATACTATAACATTGTTCAATATCCTATAGCATCGGGAGCAAAGCAAAATGACAACAGAATAGGAGGAAGGCAAACCTGATATACTGGTACGAAAGCTGTGCTGCAGCCTCGAGGGCCTCATCTGTGTAGCGAAGCTTATGATGTATCTCATAGCGTTCACGAAGATTTGTCAGATTTAGCAGGCTGTCTGAAGGTTCCATCAACAAACACTTCCTTGTTCTTAGAAATTAAGCCAATGTATGCATCATGTTTCCAGGATAAAAAACTAGTTCCATTAAAAGGCAATTCAGTCAACTTGAGATGAGGTTGATCAGTTTGAGACAAATGAAGTGGATCATCAAAGCATGCGTAAGTATTAGCAGCAGATGAATTCGTAGCAGATGAATTTTCAGGCATTTTGTAAGAAGAATGATCAATTCGGAAGAGAAATTTAAGAGATTGTAACGAACAACAATTACAAAAATGAAACAATCAATCAAGGATCGTATTTGCAGGAAAATACGATTAATTGGACAATCAATTATGATTACGGAACAATCAATCGAATATCAAATTGGCAGAAAAGAGGATCGAGAAGAAATTCAATTATGTGGAAACAAGAAAAACCCTACTTTTTAGGTATTTTTAAAGGAATGATTATACCAGTAATGATCAAGAGCAAGATGCAATGCAAGGATCATCAGAGAAGCGGAAAAGCGAAGAATCGGATCGAAATTCCTAAACAGGTGATACCATGTGAACACCTCTAACCTCCATTAATGAAGACCTTGAAGTAGTATCTTCTAGAATATATGAGAGAAGAGATGTAAATAGAATGTGCAAGATTTTAGTATGATTAAGTTAGTTGTACAGAGAAGGTTACAGCAGTATCTATACAAGAGTGAAAAGAGGAAGAGTAACTAACTCTAAGTATTTACAACTTCCAGCACAGCAGTGTAACTAACTCACAGTATGCATTCATCTACTGTTGGTTCGGGCACTTTAACAGGCTGAAACCTTCTCTCTGACGCTGATTCTTTTTCGATATGTTTTCTGTATTCATCAAGAGTGGTGGCTTCAATAATGCACTGCAACCAACCACACATAATTTGTTACCTTACTCGCAGTTACAGCAAGAAAGTACCTACCAATTAATTAATTTATTCAGAATCACTTTACGTACCTGCAATTCATCTCTCGCAAGAGCTGGTTTTAAGATATTAGCAGCATCAATAGCTCCTTCTGCTGCTCCGGCTCCAATAAAAGTATGCACGTCATCAATAAACAGAATAATCTCATCACTCTGCTTAATTTCGTCCATCAACTTCTTCAGTCTTTCCTCCAACTCTCCGCGGTATTTTGTTCCAGCAACCAGACGACCCATATCAAGAGTAATAACCGAGAATTTGAATGAAACGCTCAATCTGTGGCTGCCTTCCAACAACAGGATCCAATTTTCCCCTCAATGAGGAAATAATCGCATTTCAGCCACTAATGATCATTTTCAAATATAAAGATAATTGATCTCCCTATTTCAGTTTTTTGAGGTCTAAGCTTCTTTGTTGAACGTATAATTTGTGAAAGATTTTTCAGATGATAAAGGCATTACATTTTAGCATCAATCATTTTTTTTTTTTTACATATTAACGATCAAAATTTGAAACCTCGATAAGCCAATCACGGAGATTAATGAGTGACAATCACTAGTCCTAAAATGCACCTCTTCTGCTTGCTTTGTCAGATTTGTTCCATACTCCTCCAAGGTGGGCATCTTACTGGTAGTAGAGCCTCCACCAACACCTGCACCAACGGCTTCTGTGTTCTCACCCACCATACGAATAACCAATTAAACCCAAAGAAAACCTTCTTCCTTTTACATGCAATCATACACACAATAATATTCCGAGTTTAAAGATAATACCCTCAAACCTGTGTACGAATTTTTCGTGGATCAGCGCCCAAGTTCTCTAGAACAATCGCAGCCACTCCCTCACCCTCCCGGAGAAGACCCAGAAGCAAATGTTCAGTTTCGATATAGGGCTGACGTACAATAACAAAGAACTGATTAAGAAATTTATACAGCGCTAAAAGTACATAACATATATTAATGGCAAACAAGTTTGTCTTTGACCCCATCCGTGTAACATTACCCCTAGTTTAGATGGCGGAGTTTGGAGCATCATACGGGGGATGGAAATGGAGGGATCTATTTCCTTCGATCATGCTAAATTAAAATCCTCCTAACACAGTAAAAGTTTGGAAGAAACATCATAGCTACAGCCCCTCTCCCCCCTTCTCTCGCCTCTATCCCCTTTCCCTTCTCTTTTTCCTTGAAGGAGCTACGAGAGATGGCAGGCGATGGTCAGATTATCAGCCTGTCAGCCTAAATCTATATTTCAGACCAGGAGAACAACAATTTGGTCTACATCCTATTATCTCCGATATAAAGATCCACACCTACAGAAACGGTAAAATTTGCAGGATGTTGACATCATTACTAAATAATCGCACACTCACTAGACACTAGTCACTGCACTATCCTAAGACTTCTATTGCAAACATGTGAATGGAAAATTGACTTCGGAAAAACATGCGAAGACACAAAATCTGAGGGTAAGCAAATCAAGTAACAAGATGTGAAAGACTGGCTACGGAGAAGTCAAGTAGCGACACAACGTATACAATAGAAACCAGTTGTACACACACTTGCCAGAATGACATACCAAGTTGGCGAGTTTCCTCCAACGAAAGTTCCAAGACCCGCTTAACAGTGCACTGACTTTGGAGATACAGAAAGCGATAAACGCACTCAAAATAAGTCGAGGTGGAGGTAGTGTCAGTCCAACCCAGAGAGACTCATCCTCGATGTTGGAGTAGTAGATGACGACTCGACTTGATGTTCAACTGTTGTATAATTTACACACAGAAACTGATACTCAATATAAATGTCAAGAAAAGCTTTGTATTCCTCATGTACCCCTGTAATCTAATATTTAATTTTTCTATGTATTATAAATTGTATGTATTTTAATTTTTCTAGTATTTAATCAATATGAGTGACTTTTTAATGTCGATTATCTGAGTCGTTCACAATATCGAACATAGTAGGTCTATGATGAGGCTGCATCTTAGTTACTTTTGAAATATAAATTTATTACTTTATAGATTTTATTTGTTGTAGTCGGAGTCACGATGAGTGAGCAAAGGGGAAAACACAAGATTGTTTATAATACATTTGTGTAATGGCAAAAAAATAACAAAAGAGATTAATTAAATTTCAAGAATAATTGAAGAAATAAGGAATCATATTATTAATTCAATAGCGATGGAACAAAGATTACAATATTACATTACTCCTTATTTTCATAATATCAATATACAATAATGAATGAATCCTAAACTAACAGAATTTAGACAAAATCTCAAAATAATTGACCCTGAAAATCCTCAAAGCCAAAATCATCAACTTCAAAGTTCATCAACAGTTCCTGAAGATCAACCTCAGCTTCTGTTTGATTCATATTCATACCTTCCTTTTCCTGAGAACCTCCAAAAAACAGCATATGATCATGAAAACAGTTAGTTAGTCGAGAATTACTGTGACGGTAATCATCCGAACCCACATCAGCCTGCCTTACGGAATCAAGCCTCGCAATCTCAGTTTCTTGAACCGTTTGCTGATATCCTGTAATTCCCGGCATCTGATTATTATTACCAAAGTCGAACCCATGAAAACAGTAATAATCGGAACCCACGACAGAGCGCTTCATGAAATTAAGCTTCTCATTCACACTGTCAATCTTACCCTCCAAATCCCCTGCCAATTTTTTCAAATCCTCGATACCCAAATCCTTCAATTCTTGTTTTTTCGAGTTTCCTACCACTTTATTACCAACCCTTTTCCCACTACGATACTTGCTAATGATATAATAATTATAAGGGTAGTTTGGTAATTGTATTGTTTCTATTATGGGTTCGAATAATACTGCTGGTCGGTCTGGTAAGGGAGGCGGAAATAAGGGTAAATGGAAAAAGGGTAAAGGTGGAGGTGGTGGACAGAAAGGGAATAGTACGTCCGCTACCAACAATTCTAAAGATTCTACTACAGGTACAGTTAATGGTATGATAGATGAGTCATTGAATAATATGAATTTGCTTCCTATTTGTGCTTCTAACTTGGTGTCTGCAGGTTCTCAAAATTCTGAGGGGTCTACCAGTTCTCATCCTTCTGTAGTGTGTCAAATTTGTAACTCCCCAGGTCATTCTGCTAAACAGTGTCCTATTCGTTACAACAGTAACTCCACACCATCAAATTTCAATCCTTTCCCGGCTTATGCCACTACTGGTTCTGGTGAAAGTAATGATAACTTTTGGTATCCGGACACAGCTGCGGCGTTTCATATGACACCGTCAGATGGTAAGCTTTCTTGTAAAACTCCTTATACTGGCTATACTCGTGTTCAAGCTGCAAACGGTAGTTTAATGTCCATTGCCCATATTGGAAAATTAATTTGTACCAATGCTTCTCGCCCACTTCATCTCAATAATGTGTGTCATGTCCCTGATGTTCGTCATAACTTATTGTCTGTTCGACAACTTTGTGTTGATAACGATTGTCGGGTTGAGTTTGATGAGTCTTTTGTTTGTGTTAAGGACAACAAAACGGGGGCAGTTCTTCTACGGGCACCTAGGACCGGAAATGTCTACCCTATTCAAGTTTGTGCGACGTCCACGTCAGTTAGTTCGAGTCCTGCCTTCTCAGCTCTTCCAGTGGAGACTTGGCATCGTCGTCTAGGTCATTGCGGAGATAGGATTCTTCATTCTCTTCGCCATAATAAAGACTTTGATTGCTCTTCTTGTTGTTTAGGCAAGTCTCATCGCTTAGCCTATACTAATGCTGAGCATAATGCTCCTTTTCCCTTATATTTAATTCACTCGGATGTTTGGTGTTCTCCTGTTTTGAGTAATCAACAGTATCGTTACTATGTGTGTTTTGTTGATGATTTCTCGCGATTCACTTGGATATATCCTATGAAAAAGAAAAGTGAGGTCTATTCAATTTTTTGTGATTTTCAGCGTATGGTTGAAAATGTTTTCAACCGCAAAATTAAGTTCTACCAAAGTGATGGGGGTCGTGAATTCGATAATAAGTCCCTGATTCAACGTTTCTTGGAATCTGGGATTTATTTTCGTAAGTCTTGTCCTAAGACCCCTCAGCAGAATGGAGTTGCTGAACGCAAACATCGACATCTACTTGATATGGCTCGTACAATGCTTATTGATGCGGGTATGCCAGGTGACTTTTGGGTTGATGCCCTCTATGCGTCTGTGTTTGTTGTTAATCGGTTGCCTAGTACTGTGCTAGGTAATTCCTCACCTTTTGAGAAATTATTTTTAAAACCACCCAATTATAACTTTTTACGGGTCTTTGGTAGTGAATGTTATCCCAACTTTCCTGCTAATTCTGCAAATAAGTTATCCCCTCGTTCTGTCTGTTGTGTTTTCTTGGGATATGCCAATCATTATAAGGGATATAGGTGTCTCCACCCTAGTACTGGGCGTATTTATATTAGTCGGGATGTTAAATTTGTCGAGTCGAGATTTCCTTATCATTCCCTGACTCCCTCCACTCCCCCTAATATTGCCCCCTCTCCGCAATTGCTTGTGCATGACTGGTCCTCGTCCCCGTCTTCTTTGCACTCTACTCTTCCGCTGTCTACTCCGGCTTCTACTTTACCGTTAGTGGGATTGTCCCCTACCCTGGTCATTGGCGTGGTACCTCTTCCAGGTAATACGCCGACTGTCCCACTGTCGTCCGCGGCCTTGTCTTCTGCCTCGACTAGTAGTCTTAGTTCGTCACCGCTACGAACTCCCCTGTCCTCTGAGGCATCCCCCACCGTGTCTCCCCCTGAGTCTAGTTCGCCTCCCCCTGCGTCTAGTCCATATGTGTCGAGTCCTGTGTCTGATCTCCACCATAGTCCAGGGGCTCTCTCGTCCGTGAACCCCATTGATAAGTCTAGTATGGCCAGTCCACACACTAGTCCTTCTGTACCTTCTCCTCGCCCCCTTGTGTCCAATGTCCATGTCATGCAGACTCGTGGGAAGGATGGTATCTATATGACTAAGACTATTCCGTCTATGAGTGCTGTATCTGTTTTCAACGAACCTAGTTGTTATACTCAGGCTCTTAAGTATCCCGAGTGGCGAGATGCAATGGCTACTGAATTTAATGCTTTAATTGATAATGGCACATGGACATTAGTACCTTTTGCAGATTACATGAATCTAGTTGGCTGTAAGTGGATTTACAAGATTAAATACCGCTCTGACGGGTCTCTTGAACGCTATAAAGCTCGTTTGGTTGCACAGGGTTTTCATCAACAGGCTGGTATTGATTTTCATGAAACATTTAGTCCTGTTGTTAAACCCACTACAGTTCGTATTGTGTTATCTGTTGCTATGGCTGCAAATTGGCCTGTTCGCCAGCTCGATGTCAAAAATGCGTTTTTGCATGGTCACCTAACTGAGGAGGTCTACATGAAACAACCTCCTGGGTTTGTCCATCCCGAGTATCCCTCTCATGTGTGTCGTTTACGTAAGGCTCTTTATGGCTTGAAACAAGCTCCTCGAGCTTGGTTTCATCGTTTTGCTAGTTTTTTGCTCTCTCTTGGGTTTGTTTGTTCTCAGTCTGACACGTCTATGTTTATTCATCGTACTCCTTCTTCCATGATAATTCTTCTTCTCTATGTTGATGATATTGTTCTTACGGGAAATTCTCTACATTTGCTCACCCGACTCATTGATCTGTTATCATCCCAATTTGCAATGAAGGATCTTGGTGACCTTCATTTCTTTTTAGGAGTACAGGCGGTACGAACTTCTGGTTCTTTATTTTTGTCCCAACATAAATATGTCACTGACCTTCTTCGTAAATTTCACCTTCATACCTTGAAGTCTGTTCGTACCCCTCTTCCTTCTAGGACGGTCTTATCCCTCACGGATGGCGAGCTCCTTGCAGATCCTACTGAGTTTCGGAGTATGGTAGGTGCATTGCAGTATTTGACTATGACTCGTCCTGATATTGCCTTTGCTGTGCATGTAGTTTCCCAATTTATGCATGCTCCCCGTACTACTCATCTTCATACCGTACAAAGAATTTTCAGGTACTTGTCAGGTACTTTGGAGTATGGCTTATTACTCAAGACTGGAAAACCTGCGGCGCCTACACTTCTGGTGGCCTACTCTGATGCTGATTGGGCAGGTTGTCCTGATAGCTCGCGTTCCACGACAGGTTATGCAGTTTTTCTGGGTCCTAATTTAATCTCCTGGCGTTCTAAGAAACAACCTACTGTTTCGAAGTCATCTACCGAGGCGGAATATCGTGCTCTTGCCTATACCGTGGCTGAAACTTTGTGGATTCGTAAAATTTTAGTTGATCTTGGCATCACACTTCGTCGTCCAGTTTTGTTGAAATGTGACAACATAAGTGCAAAGTATATGACTGCTAATCCAGTTCTCCATGATCGTACTAAGCATATTACTGTTGATTATCATTTTGTCCGAGAGCGTGTTGCTCATGGTGATTTGGCTGTCGAGTATGTTCCTACTAAGTTTCAGTTAGCCGATATTTTCACGAAGGGTTTGTCTTCGCAACAATTCTTATATATTAGAGACAATCTGTCTGTCCGTCCTCCTCCCTTACAGATTGAGGGGGCGTAATAATGTATAAGGGTAGTTTGGTAATTGTATTGTTTATATTATATATAAATATCAGTCGGGAGGCACCCAGTTGGGTAAGCCGAACAATTACTTTCATAGATATCATTGACCGCGTCGGGTTTGGAACACCAGACTTGAGGAACGTTAGGGTTATCAGACCCATAGAGAATAAGCAACAACTCAACATCACAAAGTGTAGAAAGCTGTTTGGCTTTCTTAAAAACCGTCGTCTTTCGCTCATGGAAACCCTTAATCTCTTTCATGGCTTTATAAACCATCTTCTGATTCTTGTCTTACAACTTTTTTTTTTTTTTTTGCTATTCTCTCAAAATTGGTTGTTTTGATTGTTATGGTAATAAGTAGAGAGAAATAGAGTATATATATTTGAAGGTAAGGCGGTGAAATTCTAACAGTAATAGAGTATTTATATTTGAAGGTAAGGCGGTGAAATTCTAACAGTAAGGCGGTCGCGGGAAACCGTGTTGTTTGACTATTTGACCCGGTTATAACCTCTTTATGCCTTATGGGCTTCTGTATAATACACTGGGCCCATTAGCCTCCAAATCTAGTTTTACTCGGCCTTTTCTATTAGACTTAATTTTAGTTTTTATAAATTCCGCAAATTTCAGTTCAGTTCAGCTCTATTATTCAATTCATTATAATTCAATTATTATTATTATTATTATTATTATTATTATTATTATTTTATTATTATGCGCGCAACTTTCATTAAAATAAAATGAAAAGTTTACATGAAGTTGGTGGGGAGCCGAGACACAATCTTCGCCCTCACCCCTTTTAGCTACAGCAAAGCTAAGTCTAGTAAAAATATAAGCGGCCACCCGAGCCCCAGCATCCAGAGATACCGAGAATTTCTGGATCCGCTTGAGCAAGTCAACAACATCCGAGCCCAGCTCCCCAAGCGAAGAGAAAGAGAAGGGTAGGAAACCATAGCCAGCAGCCGCGCAAAAATCCCCATACTTGGCACATTTGCCCTGAGCAGCATCGGCAACAACCCGTCCCGGCACAAAATCGAACATCCCGGTCTGAGTCAAGGGGAAAGACCCTGTCAAATCAACACACACATCGCGCCCTCTGTCCCAGGAATATAGAAGCAAATCCGCAGGAATACCATACCTATAACAGATGTCAAATAAGATGTCACGAACGAGGTTATGCCGATGTTTAACCCCCACAGTACCAGTACAAGAAACAGCGTGGTCCCCATACACATTGTCAGAAAAAACCCGAGATCAATCAGGACAAGGCCTAGATACCGTGAATAACAGAGCACTCAGTCGATACCTCAGCACACTACGGTATGTCCTCCTGTTCATAGTCTGATCCAACCCAGAGATAGGAACCGCACGCAACCAATCAGAGGAGTGGGCACCCTGCTGAGACTTCCACAACTCAAGTTGACGCAATGTCAAAGAGAAAACAGACTCTGAAGAAGAAGCAACCGTCGTGAAATATATATCTGCCAATTTCTTCATAAGTTTAGGGGCAGCGATTTCACTAGGATCACGTAAAAAAACAGAACCTGTAGTCTCCGAAAACACCCGCAAGGCATCGTCGAAAGTAAGACCAGCGTCTACAATACCAGAAGGTCGCAGCAGCTAGGGCTGAGCAAAAAAGTCCGAACCGAAATTTTTAACCGAAAGCGAACCGAAAACCGCAAAATGTACTCCGGATTTTCGGTTTTTTTCGGTTCGGGCAACCAAACCGGTTTTTTTGTTGAAAAACAGGAGCGGATTCGGGTCATAGAAAATTCAAACCGGATACCGGTTTATGAACCGGTTTATTTTTTTTAGAAATAAAAAAATACTCAATTTTTTAAGCAAACAATCGGTCTTAACAAAAAAAAATCTCAAATCCCCATTTCATTTTTCAAGTTTCAAGAAATCAGTAAAAAAGTAAGTCATCAAATCAATAAAAAAGTTGAACTGAAATAGAGTTATTATTAGAACGATGAAAACCGGTTATGAAACCGGTGTGGATAAACCGGTTTTCGGTTCCGGTTTTAAATTTTTTTTAAAAACCGGTTACCCGAAAAAAACCCGGTTCGGATCCGATTTTGCAAAAAAGTGATTTTTAGAATCGGTTATCCACTCCGATTTTACAAACCGGAGGGGATAACTGGTTTTGCTCAGCCCTAGCAGCAGCGTATCCTGCAAAACCGCAGACTGCAAACGGGAAACCAGAAAAGCATAATGTAAAACATCTCCTGCGGCATAAACACCGAGCCCACGCAAATGAAAAGGGAAAGTGGCAAGACGCCCTAAAATCGCCCAACATGTACTAAATCTTCCGCCGACACTGGCGGAGGTTAAGCTCACTCAAATTTAGGTCCCCTTCCATGTGAAACAAAGGAGGAAGCTCAGCCAAACACTCCTGCAAAAGCTGCAAACCCCCTCCAGGTATCCCTAAAGCAAGAATAGCCCTGGTAATACTCTCCTCCTGACGCTGTCGCCTAACAACACTCCTACACTCAAGATTACTCCTAGGAACGAAGGTCTTAAGCAGACAAAGAGGCAACACAAGCAAACGAACCCAGCAGGAGAGGTCACCAGGAGAGTCAGCCACATCAT
Source organism: Heliosperma pusillum (assembly GCA_022085475.1). Taxonomy (NCBI): domain Eukaryota; kingdom Viridiplantae; phylum Streptophyta; class Magnoliopsida; order Caryophyllales; family Caryophyllaceae; genus Heliosperma; species Heliosperma pusillum. The sequence goes on from JAIUZE010046344.1 coordinate 43,778, forward strand.
CCAAGACCCCCTTCAAAACCCGAGCAAACCCAAGACAACACTTAGGTGGAATAGATTTCACGGTGCGAAGGCCTAAAGAAAATAAACGATCAAGCGAAGATACAGACCACTGAACAAACTCCACCCTACCATCAGATGAAAGGATCGAGTGAGACGGAGCCGGAGGTCTAGGGATACCATGAATAATAAAGCTAACGATGCTATCATCACAATCCTGAAGCCTAACTATATCACCCCGACCATGCCGACACCTAAAGCGAAAGGTATGGGTTTTAAAGCACTCCCCACACAACCAAAGCCTCATCCGCTTCAAAGTAATCTCGGCATTAGAGAAAACAGTCAGACTATCAGTAAGAGTCTGACGCGTCAGACCCATAGCACCACTAATAAAATGTTGGTCCTGAAAATGTTTTTTGTCTGGCGGCCTTAGTAAGGCCCTTACCATGACCATCCAGACACTCATGAATACTCGAAAACGGACAATGAAATCGGACTAAAACAGGCATGAGAAGGATGGGGCCCACGTGCATGAAGAACAACCACACTCACGCAAAGCTAAACTTCCCGCAAAACCCATCAAGGCCAACCAAAACCAAAAACAGCCACCCAACCAACCACCACTGGCCTACCAACCACACAACAGACCAGGGCCACCGACCAACCAAGAAGCCGTAGCCCTGACAGCCACCAGGCGCACAACCAACCAGATCACAACCCACAAACAAAATGGCGACGCAAACAAAACCCTAAACGGCAGACAACAACAAGCCGACCAAAAGCAGCCACCCACAAACACCTCAGCCAAGGACGCATCACAACACCACGACGCAACCTGACGACGCCGCAAACAGAAGGAAACAAAAAAAAAGAAAGAAAAGAAAACCCTACCTCCGCAAACCCAGTGCGATAAAAGAGAACCCTAACAACCACTGACGACCGGCGAACGATGTTCGTTGATAAGGGATGGGCAGCCTCGAGCAATGGCCGACGGCAGAGCAGGCACTCTTCCCTCCCTCACGACGACGCAACAAATGCCCTCCCTCACGTGAAACCACAACGCAAACGCACAAACAAAACCACCCTGGCCGGCGACGTGAGGTCTGGGTGGCTAGTATGGATGAGGTGGTCGGAGAAGGTGGCCGGAAGGGTGGCAGAGAGGGCCCAGCACCCAACGGCTATAAGTGCCCTAAAAACGCAGCAGACTCAATTCGTCGCTAATGCTGCTCTGCGCAAATGTGCTAAGTATGAGGATTTATGCGCGGCTCCTGGCTATTGTTTCATACCCTTCTCTTTCTCTTCGCTTGGGGAGCTAGGCTCGGATGCTGTTGACTTGTTCAAGCGGGTCCAGAAATTCTCGGTATCTCAGGATGCTGTGGGCTCGGGTGGCCGCTTATATTTTTACTAGACTTAACTTTGTTGTAGATAAGGGGGTGGGGGCCTTAATTGTCTCTCGGCTCCCCACCAATTTCATGTAAAATTTTCATTTTATTTTAATGAAAGCTGCGCGCACCCTTTTAAAAAAAATAATTATAATTATAATTATAATGATGATAATAATAATAATAAATAAACAAAAGATAATGTGAGATTGGGTGAGAAGTTTCTCTCTCTACTTTCTCTCTCCTTTCTGTAACTCTGTTTCTTGGACGCCGTTTCTGCACACTTTAAGCTTCCATGGCAAGAGGACGAGGTCGTCCTCCTAAAGGATACTCTTCCTTCGACTCCTCCATTCTTTATGATTCTTCTGGTACTAATATTGGTTCGAATTCTACTGATTTTGTTCAATTAGATGAATCCCAAATTACACTGACTAGGAAACCCATTCTTTTGAATGGCCTAATTGTGGATGTTGTAAATTCTTTTGCTAAAGTGTGTCGAATCCTGTTAAAATAACTCTAATTTCACTACAAATGTGGTTAATTCGCCTGTTCTTGATAAACCCATTTCTCCACAACAATTGAAGGATTCAATTGTGATTGAGAATGTTTCTACTGCTGCTCCCCTTACCCCTAATGTTGCTTCTCCTCATGTTCTTCTTGCAAAGAATGATCATGGAGGAACCTAAAAACCCAGTTGGAATGAAACTGTTCTTTCATGAACAAAGTAAGAATGTTGCTGAAACTGATGTGGAATTAGAAGATATAGCCGAGGAATTAAAAGTTTGGAAATATACTTTGATGGGTCACTTATTGGGATCCAAGCCATCATTAATGCAAGTTAATGATTTTGTCTCTAAGAGCTGGAATCACATAGCCACTCCTACTGTTCAGTATTTTAAGAAGGGATGGTTTAGTTTCAGATTTGATAATGAGGAAGAGATGAATAATGTTCTTAAGGAAGGGCCTTGGAAGATGGGGTCCTTTTCCCTAATTCTTAAGTAATGGCATCCTTCATTTTCTTTTGAAATGGAGAGAATGACCATCTTGCCCATTTGGATCCTCTTTCCTAACCTGTACCCATACTTATGGTTTAGTAATGTCCTTAGCAAGATGTCGAGTAAGATATAGAAGCCTATGTTTGCTGATATGCCCACCACTAAGAAGGATAAGCTCCCCTTTGCAAGAGTTATGGTTGGAATTGACATCTCCTCTTCCCTTCCTCTAGAAATATCTCTCAATACCTCATTTAGTCCATCTACTCAGAGAGTTGAGTATGAATGGATTCCTCACTATTGTAAAGGTTCTGGGTGATGTATGTTTTATTTAACCTCCCAATCGAACGAGTTATTGTTGGGTATTGCAAGGGTCGTATCCCAAGAGAAGGTAATTATGGTTCTAAAACTGTTTAATCAAATTCTAGTTTAACTCTAGCTAAAAGCAAGTTGAAGATGATTAATGCTAACAAGACTAACAAAGAGGCAAAGATGCGATTTAAAACAAAGATTAAAAGAAACTAAGGTGAATAGGTTCATTAATATAAGTAAAGGTCAATTATGGTGGGGGTTAAGACTAGTCTAATAGTGAGTCTAAACATGTCTCCATCTCTCGGTGCAAGACAGTAAATAGGCAAGCCTCAACCTCTCGGTGCAAGACGAGTCCTAGCCTAAGGTTCGATTGGGTTCTCGTCTTAACCTCCCCCTAAACATCCACAAGACACACAAAAAAACAATACAAGTCTAAGCTCTCACTCAAACTATTAATTAAACATGGAAAAGACTCAAATTACTCATTCAAGCATTCCAACAAACACCTTGTATGCACAAAACAAGTAGCATACCAAAAGACTTAATCTTTATGCCCAATTACCATAATCGACCCATAAACCTACATTAAATCCCCCATCTACCCTAACAATACACTACTCACTCATATTAATAGAGAACGGCATTAAAGATGGATACTTTGATGTGAAATAAACAAGAGAAGATATATTCAACATGTAAACTAATTAAATAAATAAGAAAGAGCAATTAAATGACAAGTAAATAAAATAAAGATGAGAAATTACCAAACATGTAATAAAAGATTAGAACTTAAATTAATAATGGAAGAAAGAGTCTCCTGTTGTCTTCAAATTACAACCCAAATCTTCACTAAGATCTAAGAGAAAGACTAGATATAAGAATAACTAACTAGAAATAAGAGTAATTGTAACTAATTAAGAGAGATTAGGTTGCTAATTAGGGAAATATTTCTTACTAGTTACTAGGGTTCTTCTATGTAGGGCTGTGTAGAAATGAATTAAGAGAGGGGTATTTATTGTTTGGTGGGATTAAAGGTTCAAAATAAGAAAGATTGAATTTGCGGAGTAGGGGTCCCAGCCGGCCGGCCGGCCGCCGGTGGCCTAGACCGGTTGGGACTTCCTGCTCTTTTCTTCTTCTTTCTTTCTTATTTCGTTCTTCATGTCGTCTCCCTAGCCAGCCGGCTGGCCTGGGTCGGCTGGGGCTCCTTACTCCTCCTTCCTTCTTTCTTGCTTTGTTGGGCTAGGTGAGGTGCTCAGCCGGCCGGCCGGCCGCCGGTGGCCTGGACCGGGTGGCCTGGACCGGGTGGGACTCCCCTTCCTTCTCTTCTTTTCTTCATTTCTTCTTCTTCTTTTATTTCTTCTTTTCTTTATATGCTTAGTGACGGTTTCTTGCTTCTCATCCCGTCTCATACTTCTTTTGGCATATTTCCTATAAAACGAGACGGAAGTTCAAGATATGAAAGCAAAGCGTGATAGTTGGCAAAAATGCAATAAAACCGACGCTAAAACGCATTAAATAAGGTCGAAATAGAAGAGAATGAAGAGGGGAGTCGGTCTAAATATATTGTATATCAGTGGAAAAATGGGACATCTCCTGCAAACGTGTAAGAAGGCTAAATCTACACCTGTTGCATCTGGCACAGGGTCTGATCCTTATATGCTAGGTGGTACCTCAGTCTCATAAGGAATATGCACCAGCTCTAATGACAAGGAGATCAGCTCAGAATGCTCCAAGCTAGGCTCATCTATCCTGTCTGATGGACTGGTGTCATCTCCTAAGCAGACTGTAATGCACCATCAAGAAGGACTGGATGAACAAACCTCAAATAGCCTTGAAGAGAGGTTCTTCATCTAAGTCAGGGACACTTTCTCAAATACCCACTGGAAATTCCTTTTCCTCCCTCACATTAAAGGAGGGTGAAATATCTCCTGATCATCCTGCAGAGGCCCCTGCTCAGCTACTTGGTGACAATTCTGTTCTGCACTCTGAGGGATTAGCTTGCAATATTGCTGGCAGTCCTCTAGTGAATAGTGGCAACTTATCATGTTCAGCTCTTCTCCTGAATCCTGTTATCCAAGAAGGGACCAATGCTTCTGCTATTTTGTGTCAGACAACATGGGATAAAGTGGATGACCCCCCTAAAAATTTATCCAATGATCATAGCCAGCTGGAATATAAGGGGCTTTAATAAGCCTGTTAAACATAGTGAAGTTAGTCATTTTCTTAAAGAAAATAAAGTGGATGTTCTTGGCCTACTAGAAACTAGAGTGAAGCACAATAAGGCTACTAAAATTTTGAGGAATACATTCAAGAGGTATAATGCTTTTTGCAACTATAATAAGCACCACAATGGTAGGATCTGGATACTTTGGAATCCTGTCACTACCAAGGTTGATATTCTTGAAGAACATTCTTAGGTAGTTCACTGCCATGTTACACACCTTGTCACTGGTAGGAATTTTCACCTGTCTATTGTTTATGGGAGTAATAAGGCTGATAGAAGGAATGATCTCTGGAATTCTATGAATCTTTTTTCTTGCCAGGTTGACCAATGGGCAGCCATGAGGGACTTCAATGTCATCAGACATCCACATGAAAAGATTAGTAATCATCCTCTTGTTCTTTCCTGAGCTTATGGATTTTAACTCATGTCTTATAACTAGTGGACTGGATGACATGAGTAGCTCTGGTCATGACTTCACTTGGTTCAACAAACAGGATTATTCTACCAGGGTCTATTCCAAACTTGATAGAACTCTTGTGAATAATGGGTGGGTGCAGAAATTTACCCAAGCCACTGCACTTTTTTCTGATCCTGGCATTTCTGATCATTGTCCTGCACTTCTCACCTTCCATGATGATGATCTTCCTAAGAAACATTTTAAGTTCCTGAATTACTGGGCTGATCACCAGAATTTTTTTTCAAATTGTTTTTGATGCTTGGAACAAAGATTGTACTGGCAACTTTATGTTTAGGTTGATGAGTAAACTTAAGGAATTTAAGAAAGGTCTCAGAAGTCTCCATGCTGCTTATTTTGCTAACATCAGTGACATGATCAAAGCTAAAAGGGAGGAGTTGGCTCAGTGTTTCCGAAACCTTCTTTCTTCCCCAAATTCTACTCCCTTAATTGAAGAAGAGAGGAAGATATCTCAAGAGTTTTGGAAGCTTAAGAAGGTTGAGTTGAAAATTCTCTCCCAAAGAGCTATGATTCATAATATAAAGTATAACGATCCTCGCTCTAGATTCTTGTTTTCGAAAATTAAGGAAAGGCATCAGGCTCAAATGATTGGTGACATTCAAGATATGAATGGGGTTCATCAGAATGGGTTGCATGGAGTGCGTGAAGCTTTTGTAGAGTACTACCAGCATCTTCTAGGTAGTTCTACCAATGTTTCTAATATTGATTTGGGTATTATCAAACAAGGAAGCTGTGTGGATGTTGCTGATCATAGCCTGCTCATCAGGCATATCAGTAGGGATGAAATAAAGACAGCTCTTTTCTCCATTGACTCTAATAAAAGCCCTAGCTTGGATGGCTTTACTTCACGGTTTTTCAAGTCAGCTTGGGTTTTTCAAGCCCAAATAAGCCAATGTCACTCTTATCTCTCTTATTCCTAAGAAGCCTATGAAAGTCCATAGACCTTAATTAGACTCCTCTAATTAGTTACTAAATTACTTGTTAATTTAGTATTTAAGGATCTATGTAACATGCATGAAAATATAATGACATTTATATAAAAGAAGAAATTTCCTCACATTGATATGGAAATAAAATGGGCACAACAAGAACTCCTTCTTGTTGTTCTTGAGCTATAAATATGGATGAACAAGAATAATCTCCAAATTAGAAGACCTCCTTCAAGTTGCACCAAGATGATACCAAATAATCTACCCTTATTATTAACTAGATAATAAGATAGATATTATGCTACTAATATTAGTATATATTACTACACTAGTAATACTTAGAAAATATTAGTATTATGAGAGTTTAGTGAGAGGTTGATGTTTTAGAGAGATGTAGAAGGAAAAACAAGAATCAATTAGAGAAATAAAATTAACAACAAAATGGCCTATTTATAAGCACATGGCCGGCCCTCTACAAGCATTTGTAGATGATTTTTGTTCTTATTTTATTCTCATGCAAGGTGGTGAAGTGTAGTATTAGTTGAAATGATTTTGGTGTACTATTCATGTCATAATCACACGTGACTTGTGATCATGAACAAAAGCAACCATCATCACCTTACCACTACTACTTGACCGGCCCCTAGTGGCCTTATATGGTCCATTTTGATTTTTGATATTTGTCCCACAAATTCTTATTAATCATATGCTTAATTATCTTGTATAATTAAGTGTTAATTTGATCATATAACAATTATATGACATAAATAAATAAATAATATGTACTTAACATTTTAAGTAATATTTTACCATTATATCAATATATAATGGGTCCCACAATGCTTAGTTAATTTATTTTACAACTCCTTGTAAATATAATTAACTAATTACCTCTATCTCAAAACCTCAACTAATTTAGTAATTTAACGATTAATTACTAAGTTAAATCTTATTTAATCGTATTAAAATAAGATATAAATTTATTAGTCAATTATCGCATAATTGAAAAATAAGTTTAATCGAATTTGAGTTCTTAACTCAATTTCTAATAATTAACTCTCGTACATATCGAATATATGTAATGTACTAATTAACTGTATCGTATACAAATAATTAGTGACTATTTGGATTTCATCCTTTAGGTGTGACCGAAAGGGATCAGTTGATCACCGCCGTCAAACGACAATAACGTCAAACTCTAGTTAGCCAACCGTTATTGATTTACGTTAATCAACTGACTAATCATATCTATAGTCAATAATTATCCCAATTATATTCCATAATAAGATTTATTATGTGGCGCACTATTGTGGAGGACACCTACTCCAACAATCTCCCACTTGTCTGACACAAGTGTGCGTCACCAATTCTCTTGTCTCTTTATCACATCTCTCACTCAACGCAAGGTGTCTTTCAGGTCACACTTGCGATTGATTATATCTAGAGTGGTTTTCTAGATAGGGAGAGTAACTGTCTGACCGGAAAATCTACCATAGATCTCTTTCCGTGGCCACGCATTTACAGTAACTTCTCCTCGAGTGGCCTAAAGATAACTGTACCCGACGTGGGTGGACAATTCATGTTGATTCATCTACTCTGTATGATGCAGATCACCATGATCCAGAAGATGTCCATCGGCTTCTTCTTACGGCACGACCTAGAACATCAACCAAAACCAATCGGAAACTGCACCGACTCAGATAGACGGTCGCCAGTCAAAAGAATCGACTCATAGGAATAAGATAGAAGAACATGCCACGACCAGGCATCAAATAATTGATTTATGGGTCTCTACAAATGTCACTGTCCGACAGAGGGTCATACAGTCTGTCTATGTAAACAACCAGTCATCTCCATGACCCCATGGTGCTGAACCAACCATCGATCGACTTACAATCTAGTCACTTCGAGACGTCACCTCATTGAGTGACTAGGGACAAAATACTAAGTTCGTCCTATTCACTTGAATAGGGTCCACCATTGTCTTACAATCTATTCGGATAAACAAAGTATTAAATTTAGTCAAACTAAATAAAAGAGTTTAAAATGATACTCGAACAATGAATGCAATTATCATATATGAAATAATTAATACAACATTCAATTATTACATATTACATAATCTAAAGGAATTCTGGTACACGTCTCAATCCCATTGTGACGACATGACCATCATGTTTAGCCTTTGATAAAGGCTTGGTTAAAGGATCAGCAATGTTGTCATCTGTCCCAACCTTACAAATGTCAATTTCCTTGCTGTCCACGTAATCTCTAATTACATGATATTTCCTAAGTACATGTCTAGACTTGTTACTAGACTTGGGCTCTTTTGCCTGAAAAATAGCCCCACTGTTATCACAATAAATTGTGATAGGATCTTTGGCATTAGGGACTACTGTTAGTCCTTCCAAAAATTGTCGAATCCACACACTTCCTCCCTTGTCAGCTTTCAGATGCCTGCAAGGTACTCTGCTTCTGTTGTAGAATCCGCTCTACCGCTTTGCTTCACTCTTCTAGCAACAGCTCTCCTTCATCATATAAACGAGCCGTAATTGGGATTTCATATCATCCCTATCTGGTTGGAATCCTGGCACATCTGCGGAACCAACCCTTTACACGTAACTCAGTCTCGCCTCCAAACACTAAGACCGAATCCTTGGTCCTTCTTAAGTACTTAAGGATGTTCTTTACGGCTATCCAGTGACTTTCACCTGGATTTGCTTGGTAACGACTTGTCATGCTCAAAGCATATGCAACATCGGGACGAGTGCACATCATAGCATACATGATTGATCCAACAGCAGATGCGTAAGGGATCAATTTCATGCGTTCAATCTCCTCGGGTTTCGTAGGGCACTCTGACTTGCTCAAAGTGATCCCACTTCCCATAGGAAGAAAGCCTCTCTTAGAGTCTTTCATGTTGAATCGATCAAGAATCTTATCAATATAAGGTTCTTGACTTAATCCTAGTATCCTTTTAGATCTATCCCTATAGATCCGGATACCTAAGATGCGCTGGGCCTCTCCTAAGTCTTTCATTTGGAAATGTATCCCTAGCCACTCCTTCACAGAAGTGAGCATTGGAATATCATTCCCAATGAGTAGTATGTCATCTACATACAAGACTAGAAAAGTTACTCTACTCCCACTAAACTTCATGTATAAACATGGTTCCTCGACACTTCGAGTGAAACCATTTTGTTTAATTACATGATCGAAACGATGATTCCAACTCCTGGATGCTTGTTTAAGACCATATATGGATCTCTTAAGTTTGCATACCTTCTTAGGGTTTGATGGATCCACAAAACCTTCAGGTTGTGTCATGTACACTTCCTCTTCTAGAATCCCATTCAAGAAGGCGGTTTTGACATCCATTTGCCAAATCTCATAATTATGAAATGCGGCAGCCGCTAAGATAATCCTTATGGATCGAAGCATGGCGACTGGGGCGAAGGTTTCGTCATAGTGAAGACCATGAACTTGGGTGAACCCTTTTGCCACCAATCTAGCTTTATACACATCATTATGTTTGTCTATGCCACTTTTGATCTTATAGATCCACTACCCTGAAGAGGTCCTTACCTCCTTAGTAAATCAACCAATTCCATACTTGATTGTCGTACATAGAACCATTTTCGGATTGGCATAGGCTCCTAGCCCATAGCTTTGAGTCGGGACTAGATGCGCTTTGTAAGGTATTGTAGTTCGTTACTTTCAAAAAGTAACACATTATAGTCATCACATTCCTCTATAATACCAAGGTATCTATCAGGTGGATGACTAATTCTGCTTGACCTTCTAGGTTCCGAAGGAATAATTACCGTACCAGACGAAGAGGGAACGTTTTCCTCTACATCCTTTTCGGTTTGTGGCTCTTGGACTTCATCAAGTTCAAATTTTCTCCCCCTCTGTCTTTTAGAAATAAAATCATTTTCTAAAAAGACTGCATCACGAGACACAAACACTTTGTCCTCGTGTTTATTGTAGAAGTAATAAGCACTTGATTCCTTTGGATATCCTACAAAAAGACATTTGTCAGATTTGGGTGCGAGTTTATCGTCAGACTTATTCTTAACAAAAGCCTCGCATCCCCAAATTCTCATAAACGACAAATAAGGGACTTTCCCTATCCATATCTCATATGGAGTCTTATTTCCGCTTTAGTTTCGGGCTTCGATTTTAGTGAAAATATTTGCAGATAAGATAGCAAACCGCACGAAGTACTCAGGAAGCTCTTTCCAGACATCATCATAGATCGAACATATCTAATAAAGTTCGATTTCTCCTTTCGGACACAAACCATTTATGAGGTGTCCAGGAGGAGTCCATTGTGATACTATACCACAATCTTTTAGGTGTGAATCACATTCATTGTTCAAGTATTTACCACCACGATCGGATCGTAGGGCTTTAATATTTTTATTCAATTGGTTTTCTACTTCATTTTGAAATTCTTTGAATTTTTCAAAAGCATCACTTTTATGCCTCATCAAGTAGACATATCCATATCTACTCAAGTCGTCGGTAAAAGTAATGAAGTAGTGATAACCACCTCTAGCTTGGATACTCATTGGACCGCATACATCTGTATGTATAAGTCCTAATACTTCACTTGCTCGTGTCCCTTTTCCCGTAAAAGGAGCACGGGTCATCTTGCCTAGAAGACAAGATTCGCATACACCATAAGATTCGTAATCGAATGGTTTGAGTACTTTAGATGAAACAAGTCTCTTTATGCGTCGTTCGTTTATGTGCCCTAAACGACAATGCCAAAGGTATGATTGATTAGGTTCACCTGTTTTGAGCTTCTTGTTTTCTATATGATAGACCTCTTTTGCAATATCTAGAACATAAATACCTCCAATAGAAATGGCCTCGCCATAAACCATTTCATTTAAAGAAAAAATACGACGATTGTTCTTAATACAAAATGAAAACCCTTCCATGTCTAACACGGAAATGGAGATAATGTTCTTGGTAAGAGTTGGTACATAATAGCAATTATTTAAATACAACTCTAAACCATTAGGCAAAAGAAGAACTTAGGTGCCCACGGAAACGGCGGCTACCTTAGCTCCATTTCCCATACGCAGGTCCACGTCACCCTTGACTAGTGCTTGCGCGTCCCTCAGCCCCTATACATGATTACAAAGGTGAGAACCACAACCGGTATAAAATACCCAAGAAGATGTACTAGCAAAGTTAATATCTATCATATAGAGTGATGAAAGAGTTTTACCTGACGTTGTCACACAACCGTCTTTCTTGTCTTTCACGTATTTGGGGCAATTGCATTTCCAATGCCCTTTGCCATTACAATAATAGCAATCTGCCTCCGCGTGTTTGTTGACTTTTGGCTTGGACTTATAAAAGACCTTGCCCTTTCCCTTGCCGACTTTCTTGAAAAGAGTCTTACCCTTTCCCTTGTCCTTTTTCACCCCAAGGTTCATGTTCTTCATTTTCATTGAAAGAACGTCCTTGGGTTCACTCCCACTAGCCTCCATGTCCCTCTCCGCTTGGGTGAGGAGTGCATGGAGTTCATGGAAACTCTTGTCCATGCCATTCATGTTATAGTTCGCCCTAAATTGGGTGAACTTAGGTGTGAGTGAATGAAGGATTTGACCCACCACCAATTGCTTCGGAATTTTGCACCCTAGACGCTCTAAGGTGTCCGCGTGCTCAACCATTTTGAGCACGTGTGGGCAAACTTTTTGGCCCCTTTGAAGCTTAGTGTCAAAGAACTTCGTAGCCGCCTCATATTGGAGAATTTGAGGGGCTTGCGAAAACATCGACGTAATCCTCGTGAATATCGCATATGCATTGAGAGATATCAATTGGAGTTTGAGTTTGGGTGAGATTGACCAAATCAAGACATTCTTCACGTCATTGGCAACCTTTAAATAAAGGTCATATTCAGCCCGAACCACCGCGGACGGTGTAGGCGCGGGTTCGGTGGGGGGGGGGGGCTCTTCGACCAAGTAGCGAAGCACGTTATCGGATATCGCGGCGCTCTTGATCGTTGATTCCCATTCAACGAAGTTACTACCGTCATCGTTTAGGACACACTTGTCCATGACGGATCTCAGCCATGAGTCCTTACCCAAGGTTGCGTTGTTTGATGATGTCGACATTGTGCGAATATGGTTACTACAACAAAAAGAAATATATAAACATTCATTGTTAATTTACTTGAGAAACATTTTAACAAGTTTAGCATTTATATAATGATCTCTCACTAAATTATATAAATGATTCCAAGTCCCATCTTTAAGTAAAAATAGTCATCGCATGCTACCTTTATCTAGAAATGGTAAGTCATTACTTGACTAATTCTACCCTTAGAACTCTTGGTTGACGGATTTCAAATAAATCCATCTCCTAGTCCCAAGATAACGCTTATCTCGTTAAGTCCAATCCAATTTTAGCTTGTGATCGTATCACCCTACTTACCCGAGGTAAAAAGGGACCCACGAGCGTGGTAGCCCTAATGAATACCAAATTCATAGGTCTTACTAATTGGTAAGACTAATCTCAATTTTTTTAAATATGTGAGAGATCTTGTCAATTTAGTTATTAATTCCCTATAAGTGAACTAAGTCGGTGAATTGTGAATAACGTTGAATTGACAATAACGGAAAATAAAATGCATGTGTGACGATTTTGGCATGAGCGGAAATAAAGCAAGCAACCAAGCAACGGAAAAATCCTAGTATGGCCACCTAGCTAATCAAATTAACTAGATAATTACAAATTTGGAAACCAACTCCTTGGTCACTTGGCTCTTCACTTGGAACACCTTCCAAAAATGGCACCGTCTTGAGGGAGTCACCGGTCTTCATAAAAATAATTACAAATATACAAATATACATATTTCTATTTTACATTTATTCTATAAAATAAAATTATTAAATTATACAAACCGGCGATACGAGATCGCAATAAAATTACAACCAAACCGTTATTCCCTTACATTACAGGTAATAACGATTAAAAATAACTAGGCCATACTAGGTACAAAATTTGCATAAATTATTAAATAAATGACATTCATTCATTCAAGCATAAATAAAATAAATTGCTGCAAAATGCATGCCAAAATCGCCCTAAACACATTCATGCTCATTGTAGCTCGATTTTACGGGATTTATTGATTCTTAACCATTAAAAATCAATATCAACATTTAAATCTCATTTAAATTCAAAATAATTAACTAAACTGTTTTAGAACTCAAAATTAGTCCCTACTAATTTTGTTGGTCATTAATTAGATCGATTTGATTTCATTTGCTAAATATAACGGTTTAATCATAACAATTATGAAATAAACCCAAAACAAAATATAAAAATCATAAAAATTTGAAACCAAAAGTTTTGTACATTCTGGAACATTTCCAGGAACTCTAAAAATAAAAAACATTTGCCCAAAAAATTTAAATTAATTTTATGAACAAATTACTTTGTATTTAATGGTTTTATCAAATAAAAAACATTAAATATAGTCAAACAGTGAATAAAATTATGACATTTCACCAAGATGGTCAAAATAAGAATTTAAAATATACCAAAAGATTTCATGACAAGAAAAGGACGTTTCAATTTTATGAACATAATAATCTCATATTATCGACTTTTATCGTATAAAAATCAATAAACATGAAAAGTCACGAAATTTTATATACAATATTTAAGACATGCATGTGAGATCATCTTAAAATTTCATGGCCAAAATCAATATGAAACTGTTTTTAGTTAACTTTTAACTCATAAAATGCATGTTAACTCGGTTTAAAAGCCAAAAATCAAAATAAATAGCAAATCAATCCCTAAAATCACGAAATTTGACCACTAAAATTTTGAGGTTAGTAGGTATACATGCACCAAAAAACTTTGTCAGAATCATATTTTAACTCAAAATTTATGATTTATTAGTTATCTTATAACTTTAATAAATATTGTCCAAAATGAACATGCATGCTACAAGCTAGCTCTGATACCACATGAAAGTCCATAGACCTTAATTATACTCCTCTAATTAGTTACTAAATTACTTGTTAATTTAGTATTTAATGATCTATGTAACATGCATGCAAATATAAAGACATTTATATAAAAGAAGAAATTTTCTCACATTGATATGGAAATAAAATTAGCACAACAAGAAATCCTTCTTGTTGTTCTTGAGCTATAAATATGGATGAACAAGAATAATCTCCAAATTAGAAGACCTCCTTCAAGTTGCACCAAGATGATACCAAATAATCTACCCTTATTATTAACTAGATAATAAGATGGATATTATGTTACTAATATTAGTATATATTACTACACTAGTAATACTTAGTGAGAGGTTAGTGAGAGGTTGATGTTTTAGAGAGATGTATGATAAAATAAGTATGAATGAACTAGTGATAAATTGAACAACAATTGTCCTATTTATGGACAAGAGGGACGGCCCCTTTGATCACCAAGAGAGTTATTTTCTTCTTATTTTATTGTCATGCAAAGTGGTGGTGTGTTGTAGTGTAAGTGATGATTATGGTATACTTGTTATGTCACTTTCACTTGGTGACTTGTGAGTATGTATAAGAACAACAATCATCACCTCACCACTAACAACATGACCGGCCACTATGGCCTTATATGGTCTATTTTGATTTTTGATATTTGTCCCACAAATACTTATTAATCATATGCTTAATTATCTTGTATGATTAAGTGTTAATTTGATCATATAACAATTATTAGATACAAATAAATAAATAATATGTACTTAACATTTTAAGTAATATTTTACCATTATATCAATATATAATGGGTCCCACAATGCTTAGTTAATTTATTTTACAACTCCTTGTAAATATAATTAACTAATTACCTCTATCCCAAAACCTCAACTAATTTAGTAATTTAACGATTAATTACTAAGTTAAATCTTATTTAATCATATTGAAATAAGATATAAATTTATTAGTCAATTATCGCATAATTGAAAAATAAACTTAATCGAATTTGAGTTCTTAACTCAATTTCTAACAATTAACTCTCGTACATATCGAATATATGTAATGGACTAATTAACTGTATCATATACAAATAATTAGTTACTATTTGGATTTCATCATATAGGTGTGACTGAAAGGGATCAGTTGATCACCACCGTCATATGACAATAACGTCAAACTCTAGTTAGCCAACCGTTATTGATTTACGTTAATCAACTGACTAATCATATATATAATCAATAAATATCCCAATTATATTCCTTAATAAGATTTATTATGTGGCGCACTATTGTGGAGGAAACCTACTCCAACAGCCTATCCCTCATTCAGTCAAAGACTTCAGACCCATATCTTGTTGTTCAATCATTTACAAGACAATCACCAAAATTCTTGCTAATAGATTGAAAATTGTTATGCCAAAGCTTATTGGTATGGAGCAGGCTGCTTTTGTGCAGGATAGAAGTCTCTTTGAAAATGTAATGCTTACTCAAGGCTTGCTTAAGGGCTATAGCAGGAAGAATGTCACACCTCGGTGTACACTTAAGGTGGATATTAGTAAAGCCTTTGATACCTTATAATGGAATTTCATTCAGGACATGATGCAAGGGCTTAACTTTCCAACTCTCTTCGTACAGTGGATAATGGGGTGTATCACTGGTTCCTGGTTCACCATCAAGGTGAATGGATCTCACCATCGGTTCTTTAAAGGGAAGAGTGGGGTAAGACAAGGAGACCCTATATCCCCTTATTTTTTTGTTTTAAGCATGGAAATTCTCTCAAAAACTTTTAGATTAATGTGTAAGGGCCCTAATGTTTCTTATCACCCTAAATGCTCTAGGCTTGGCCTAACTCACTTAGTCTTTGCTGATGATCTCATGATATTCATTAGAGGTGATATACCATCTGTTAAATCTGCCACTTGAATTATGCACAAATTTTCCAACTGGTCTGGCCTAACTGCTAACCTTGAAAAAACAGAAGTCTACTTTCGAGGTGTGGAAGGGAATCTTCATGCCCTCATTCTTGCTTCAGTAGGAATGCAAGAAGGCTCTTTTCCTTTCAGGTACTTAAGCATTCCCATCAAATCCTCTAGACTCACTGTGCAGATGTATGACAACCTGATCATCAAAATCCACAAATTGCTTACTAATTACTCCATTAAATACCTTTCTTATGCTGGAAAGGTACAAGTTCTCAATTCTGTTGTGTTTGGCCTCAGTAACTTCTGGTGTACTAGTCTTCTCCTTCCTATGCATGTCAGTAATATTGTAGCCAAGTTAAGTAGGGATATTTTCTGGGGTAGGTTTGACAATCACAAGAGACTCATCTTTAAAGGGTGGCATAGTATATGTGTCCCTTGGAACGAGGGAGGTTTAACATCAAATCAATTGAGAGTTGGAATAAAGCTGCTATGCTCAAATGGCTCTGGCAACTAGATAATCAGACTGGTGCAGTTTGGGTTCAGTGGGTTGTGAAATACTTCCTAGGCCATATGTCATAAAGCTTAAGAGGAATTCTTTGTATAAGGAATGACTTCATTTCCCATGCTGGTTGTCAGGAACAGGCTAAGGATTTGCTGGCAACTTGTACTGTTATCCCAAAAGATGGCCTATGAAACAGTCAGACACAAGCTTCCTACTAATGCTATGCTTACAGTCATTCACAAAGGGACAATGATCCCAAGACACATAGTTATCCTAATGCTTGCTGCTCAACAAAAACTGGCTACAATTGATTTACTGGTTACTAGAGATCTTTACATTGTAAACAGATGTTACTTGTGCAAAAGGGCTGCTAAAACTGCTTCCCATCTTTTCTTCCAGTGTCAATTCTCTGCAAGAGGAATCATAGGGCGGTTTAAGGTCAGGAGGAGGATCCTTTTACACTTGACATGAGCATCCAATTCAATGTTAGTGCCTTACTACTTAGAAAGTGTCCTGAAATTATCCATGAAGAAGTGTTAGGATGCCTCAATTCATAAGGGGAGATATGAATATTTGGTAGTATTTCATTGCTCAAGTTTTCTAGGAGTTATTCTTTGTAAGAAACTCATGTAATGCTTTTCTGGCTTCCCGTCTGCAGTTTGCAGATTTGCAGGCTACGCTCCTACGACCTTCTGGTATTGTAAATGTTGGTCCTAATTTTGACGATGCCTTGCAGGTGTTTTTGGAGGCTAAAGGTTCTGAATTTTTACGTGATCCTAGTGAAATCGCTGCCCCTAATTTTATGAAGAAATTGACCGATATATATTTTACGACGGTTGCTGCTTCTTCAGAATCTGTTTTCTCTTTGACACTGCGTCAGCTTGCGTTGTGGAAGTCTCAGCAGTGTGCCCACTCATCTGATTGGTTGCGTGCGGTTTCTATCTCTAGGTTGGGTCAGACTATGAATATGAGGACTTATCGTAGTGTGTTGGGGTATCGACTGGGTATCCAGTTATTCACGCTATCTAGGCCTTGTCCTGCTTGCTCTTGGGTTTTGCTGATGATGTGTATGAAGACCACGTTGTTTCTTGTACTATTAACTGTGGGGTTAAGCACTGGCTTAACCTTGTTTGTGACACCTTATTCGACATCTGCTATAGGTCTGGTATTTCTACGGGCAAGGAGGTTGATATGAGTTTGGTTGACGGGCATGGCAAATCTCTTCGTCCTACGTATTTGATACATTATTCCTAGGACAGAAGGCGTGATGTGTGTGTTGATTTGACAGGGTCTTCCCCCTTGACTCATGGATGCCCGATTTTGTGCCGGGACGGGTTGTCCCTGATGCTCCTCAGCGCAAATGTGCTAAGTATGGGGACTTATCCGCGGGTGCTGGCTATGGTTTCTTACCCTTCTCTTTCTCTTCGCTTGGGGAGCTGGCCTCGGATGCTGTTGACTTTCTCAACCAGATCCATAAGTTCTCGGTATGTTAGGATGCTGGGGCTCGGGTGGCCCTTTATATTTTTACTAGACTTAGATTTGCTGTAGCAAAGGGGGTGGGGGCCCAACTTGTCTCTCGGCTCCCAACCAACTTCATGTAATCTTTTCCTTTTAAGGCTGAGGTCTTTTGGCCTATTGACGATCCTCGGAGTCGGCTTCCCGATGTCTTCCCCCTAACTATTGCTCGGCCCTTGCGTGGTGTCTCTGTTTTGGGTGGACATGTCAGTACTTGTCCTATTTTTGGCATTGAGCTTGTGGCGAGGAGTGTGTTTAAGACCATTGAGCTTATGGACTTAGTCGCGAGGATAGAAGACCCACAATGCTAGTTGCTTCTGCTTCGAGCTTGTACTGGTATTTCTAAGCTCTATTTTTCTCTTCTTATTTGCTCCCCGAGAGTGTTTGGGTCTGTCCATCTTCGCTTTGATGTAGCACTTCATTCTAGCTTGGAACGTATTGTCACCGCGTCTGGGCTTTGTTTTGGGGATTGGTAGTGGCGCCTTGCCACTTTCCCTTTTCATTTGGGTGAGCTCGGTGTTTATGCTGCAGGAGATTTTGTGCCGGAACGGGTTGTCGCTGATGCTGCTCAGCGCAAATGTGCTAAGTATGGGGATTTATGCGCGACTGTTGGTTATGGTTTCCTAGCCTTCTCTTTCTCTTCACTTGGGGAGCTGGGCTCGGATGCTGTTGACTTGCTCAAGCGGATCTAGAAATTCTTAGTATGTGAGGATGCTGGGGCTCGGGTGGCCGCTTATATTTTTACTAGACTTAGCTTTGTTGTAGCTAAGGGGGTGAGGGCCAAGATTGTGTCTCGGCTCCCCACTAACTTCATGTAAACTTTTCATTTTATTTTTATGAAAGTTGCACGCATAATAATATAATAATAAAATAATAATAATACCAATAATAAATAATAATCTATACACGTGAGGAGAGGAGAGGGAGCGGCGATTAGGGTTCTTTGCGATCTTGCGTAGGGGTTTTGGGGTTGCTGCAGTTGTCGTAGTCTCGCCGGCCGCCTATACACACCACCCATCCAGACCTCACGTCGCCGGCCGTGGTGTGGTTGTGGGTTGCGTTTGTTCACGCTGGCCTTCTATTGAACAATAACAATAACAAAAGGGAGTGTGTCGCCTGCCGCCTGTAGCCTGCCGCCTACTTGGCCGTCTTCTTGATCACTTCGGTCACCCGGACCTACTGTAGTGTGGCCGTGCGTGGTTATTGGGTCGCGTAGGCTTGGGTTTTGCGGTTGAGATTTCGGTGCGGGTTCGCTTTCTGCTGTGTCTGCCGTATCTTTTCCAGGCAGGGGCTGCTCTTGGGCCTCCTAAGCGGGACGGTGGTGGTTCCCTAGTGTGATCTTCTTGCTTTAGGGTTTTTATTTTTGATTTTCCGTCTGTTTTATTTGGTTTTGCCCTACGGGTTGTGTTTTCCGCCTTTTCGCCGGTCAACAGTCGCTAACTCTAGCCTGGCTTGACACGGTGGTCATGGTTCTTTGCATAAGTGGTTGTTACGGTTGCCGTCGGAGTGTATTTGTTGTGTGGGTCGCGGTGGTGTTGTCGTGCGGGTTGTTTTGATAGGGTATGTGTGTGCTTCCTTTTCATGCACGTGCCTTATTTTTTATTTTTTTCCTTTCTTCCATTATTTTAATTTTCTTGGTGGGTGCTTTGTTTGTATCGTGTCATATCTGGTGACATGCCTCTTTTGGTTCGGTTCCATTGTCCTTTCTCGTGTATTCATGAGTGTTCGGATGGTCGCGGTAAGGGCCTTACTAAGGCCGCCTGGCAAAAGCATTTTCAGGATCGACATTGTATTGATGGTGCTATAGGTCTAACGCGTCAAACTCTTACGGATAGTCTGACGGTTTTCTCTAATGCCGAGATTACTTTGAAGCAGATGGGACTTTGGTTGTGTGGGGAGTGTTTTAAAACCCATACCTTTCGCTCTAGGTGTCGGCATGGTCGGGGTGATTTTGTTGCGCCTTCGGATTGTGGTGATGGCATTCTTAGCTTTATTATTCACGGTATCCCTAGACCTCCGACTGCGTCTTACTCGGTTCTTTCGCCTGATGATGGGGTTGAGCCTGCTCAGTGGTCCGTGTCTTCGCTTGATTGCTTATTTTCTTTGGGACTTCGCACCGTGAAATCTATTCCTCCTAAATGTCGTCTTGGGTTTGCTCGGGTTTTGAAGGGGGTCTTGGATGATGTGGTTGACTCTCCTGGTGACCTCTCCTGCTGGGTTCGTTTGCTTGTGTTGCCTCTTTGTCTGCTTAAGACCTTCGTTCCTAGGAGTAATATAGAGTGTAGGACTGCTGTTAGGCGACAGCGTCAGGGAGATGGTGTAATTAGGCTAATAACAAATTAATGTAATTAGGGAAGTAGGGGTCGATCCTCAGGGAGATGGTGTTTCCTATGGATTGTGAATCGCCTCACAATTGAGTTTTATCTAATGATTTTCTGGGTTTTGGATTTGGTGATGTCTAAACTAATAAAGAACATAAATAAAAACAAAACAAACTGAAATGGAAACGATAAAGCAGATAATAAATTAACAATAATGAGAAGCATCTAGGGAAATAGGTTCACACATGTAGATTGACATATTAATGAAATTGGATTTAGGATAAGCAAATAATTCATTGAGCGTTCGTAAGAATGGTGTGTTCATTACAATCATAGATCAGATGGTCTAGCAGGCTTTTAGTGCGATTTACTAGGTCTTAATCCACTATGTCACGCTTTGTCTATTCAATTCCTGTATATCTACCTTGGAAAAGAATTCCATACTAGTCAATGATTGTGATCAAGAATCGTCAACTATCGTTAAAGTCCAAACATGCATAGACACAATGTTTTAAAAGCACAAATTCCTTTATCCAATTATCATATTTTAATCAATCTAACATGGCTACCCTACACCCTAGAAAGGTGACTACTCACTCATGATTATGTTGATATTAACAATGAAAGTTAAGGTAGACATATTTAGTTGAATTTGACAATAATTTAGACTCTCTATGTGGCGATAATAACGACGCTATATGACAATCTAAGAAATGAAACTATGATAATAACAACGTAAAAACGAATCTAAATGATACAAATGGAAAATAACAAACAAATGGAAAGCAATAAAGAATGATAAACAAAGGATAAATTAGGAATACCTAGGTGATGATCAACGATGGAAGTGATAACAATAACAGAAATCCCTCGCATAGAAATATCGTATCTTGAATTACAACTCTTGAACCCAACAAAGTAGATACAAAAGGTTGAAATTCTATTTGAACTAAGCTAATGTTTTGATATGAAATAGACGAAAGTAAACTAGAACAAAAGACAAAAATAGAAGAGAATCTAAACTAAAAAGACTAAAGCTAAAAAGAAATATAAGACAAGATTGTGTAAGAAAGTGTATGATGGATTATTTCATGGATGATGATATGAGGGGCTTGGCACATCTATTTATAGTATTAGGGTTTCGTGGAGAAGAGGTCGGGCAATAAATACATAGGTCAAAAATAGGATGAAGGAGCCGCAATGCACGAAGCAGCAGGAATACCCGATTGGGTACACCACTTACCCGATCGGGTAAGTCGTCTTCTGGAAGCTCTTGACTAACTCTTCAACTTCCTTCGCTTTGACTTGACTTACAACATCCCCCTTGACTCTACAATCGGGTTTGTTGCTTGGATATGATGTAAAGCGATGAATTCTCCCGTCTAATTGATTGGTCTTCCGACAACTAAGAAACCGTCTTTGCTTCTTCTCCCCCTTAAGTTAGTGAACCTTCTCGAAATGCCTTACACACGGTCAAGCTTGCATCTTCAAATCGTCGGGTTCTAGGCAAATGCTCGGAAATATAGAAAAAGGGCGTAGAAACGTCACTTTCCCTACAAAACAAGTTAGAACACAGGAATTCGCCTAGAAGACGATATTAGCTCATAAAATGGCTTAACAAAGCACAAATGACAAACAAAACCGAGCTAAAGTGGGGGTTAAAATCATACAAATATTCACTTATCAAACTCCCCCAAGCTAAACCTTTGCTTGTCCTCAAGCAAACATAACAAACAATACCAGGACAAGGGTTGCAAGTATTGGCTACTACACCATCAAGAAACAAATCTCAATATAAAGCTTTGAAAACATAATGAATCATAACCCAAAAGCAACGTGGGCAAGAATGATACATAGACATGGTTGAGATTTACATAACGGCGTAGCACAAAGAATTTCACTACAGAATTTCGGCTCTTGCATGATCTTTTTGACAAATGGACTCTCACGGCACACTCGAACACTCAATGTATGTAAAAGGTGATTTCTTTATGTGTAAATGTTTGAGACACTCACCTATCTACGACTCATGAAAATGTGTCCGCAGTCTAATATGGTAAACAATTCAAAACACAAGTCAAAGATCACATGCACATAGAAAAGAAGCCGAAAAAAAATATGAGAAGAAGGCTTTGGGAAATGGGTGAAAGGTGGACAAATAGTTATGGTCATGTGAAGGTTATAGTGAGCTAGCAACTGACCAATGATAAATGAATACCCAATCCAGACTTTCGATGAATTTCCACAAGACAAATGATGAAGCCAGAAGTAACAATTTGACTTTTTCCACACGAAACACAAGAGTGAACTCCTTCTATATATTGACCTTTTTTTAGGAGATACTCACAACTTCTTCTTTTATTACTTTTCTTTCTCTTTTTTTTCTTTTTCGATTTTTCGATTCTCTTTTTTCATTTTTTTCTTTTCTGAACACAACTTCACTTCTTGAACTTTTCGTTTTCCCAATTCACTTTGACATATAAGAGCAAATATTCTCAAAAGAGCACCCACACACCATAGTCTAGCTACTAGCTCAAAAGGTAGGCAGTTTTTATCCGTAGCTATTATTTTGTAAAGCACTTGTATGAAGGGGCTAATTTTTGAAGGGCAAATTAAAGTGAAAAAGGCTTCAAATCTTAGTGAATCATGAATGCAATGCTTATAGAAATGAAATGAGAACCATACTTATGCGTTTTGACATGACACAGATCACAAGGAGAACTACACACACCTAGATGAGACTGGGTATAGATGTACCAGTCTAAGGAGGTTCTACCTTACAATATATGTTGTTTGCCAAATGTCAAGATCAAGCGTACTCATCTATAGATTCATTCCATGCCTACTGTGTACAAGACTTCCCCATGTATGCACAATTCAATGAATATTGAATCATTATCTTTTGCAAGCTCTAAGTTTGGGAAATGTAACATGATAGCATAGTAAACAAGCAAGCAAAGCATGAAAAGCATTCAATTGTGTTCAAAAATTTTTAAATTTTCTCAAAAATCTTCTCTTTCTTTTATTCAAAATTTGAAAAATATAGCTAAAATACAAAATGGGAAATATGCAATCCCTCCCCCAAGCTAAACATCACATTGTCCTCAATGTGAGCACAAAAGCTAAATATGCAATGAGACGCTTAATGGGGAGAAAGGAAAAATGAAAGAAGAATGAAGCTTACTAGTCAGTGCGGACTCCCCCAAGCTAGTCTTTTGGACTTTTGACAAGGAAGGTCGTCAAGGATTCTTCAAAAACTCTTTCATCTGCAAAGAAATCTAACAAAACAACGTAAAAGGGAAAAACAAAAATAAAAATGCAAAAAGGGAAAACACGGGTTGCCTCCTGAGAAGCGCTTGTTTAACGTCTTGCTCGACGAATTTTTCATTAGAATCATTGGGTTGAGGATGGACGCTCCGTATAGACAATATCTAAACATCCGATGATAGAATTGCTATAATAGAGTTTCAGTCTGTGTCCATTAACTTTGAATTTCTCACCATTGCTAGTCATGAGTTCCACATAGCCGTACTTGCTCACATATGTGACAGTGAATGGTCCAGACCATCGTGATCGAAGTTTTCCCGGAAAAATTTTCAGACGGGAGTTGAAAAGACGTACTTGGTCACCGACATTAAATTCTTTCTTAATTATCCTCTTGTCGTGCCAACGCTTCGTTTTCTCCTTATAGATCCTAGAATTCTCATAAGCTTGCAAACGAAATTCCTCTAGCTCATTGACTTGCAAGAGTCTCCTATCAACGCTAAGCTTAGTGTCTAAATTTAGTTCTTTGATAGCCCAGTAAGCTTTATACTCTAACTCGACAGGAAGATGACAGGCCTTTCCATAAACCAATCGATAAGGAGATGTTCCAATCGGGGTTTTGAAAGTTGTGCGATAAGCCCACAAGGTGTCATCGAGCTTATTACTCCAATCAGTTCTAGATCTTGAGACTACTTTCTGAAGAATTGTTTTCAACTCTCTATTTGAGACTTCTACTTGACCGCTGGTCTGGGGATGGTAGGCTAATCCTCGTCTGTGATACACACCATATTTAGCAAGCAGAGTATCTAACTGCTTCTCTCCAAAATGAGTTCCTCGATCACTAATCACGGCTCTGGGTACACCAAAACGTGGAAAGATGATCTTCTTAAATAGCCGTATCATAGCTCTAGCATCATTAGTGGGAGTGGCGATTGCTTCTACCCACTTGGAAACATAGTCAACAGCGACTAAGATGTAACGATTTTTGTTAGAAGAAGGGAATGGTCCTTGATAGTCAATACCCCAGACATCGAATATTTCAACTTCTAATATGCCATTTTGAGGCATCTCATGTCTCTTGGATATTTGACCCATTCGTTGACAAGCGTCACAAGCCATAACAAAATCTTTTGAATCTTTAAACATCGAGGGCCAGAAAAACCCGGATTGTAAGACTTTGGCTACGTCTTGGATGGACCATGATGACCACCATAAGCATATGAGTGGCATCCTTCTAAAACTCCTTTAACTTCCCACTGAGGGATACATCGTCTATAAAGACCATCAGAGCACTGTTTGAAAAGATAAGGATCATCCCAAACGAAGAATTTTGCATCATGCAAAAATCGCTTCCTTTGGTTATAAGAAAGGTCAGAAGGTAGCTGTCGACTGACGAGAAAGTTGGCCATATCAGCATACCAAGGAGAAGAGTCAGCAATTGCCATTAATGAATCATCAGCAAACGAATCATTAATTGGTGTTGGCAATCCTATTTCAGTTACTCTTATCCTTGAAAGATGGTCAGCAACTACATTTTCTGCTCCTTTCTTATCCCGGATCTCTAGATCAAACTCTTGAAGGAGTAAGATCCATCGGATAAGCCGAGGTTTTGCCTCTTTCTTTGAAAGCAGATATTTCAAAGCAGCGTGGTCAGTGTAAACAATGACTTTCGATCCTATAAGGTAAGAACGGAATTTGTCTAAGGCATAGACAATGGCGAGAAGTTCTTTTTCAGTAGTGGCATAGTTGATTTGGGCAGGATCTAACGTTTTACTAGCATAGTAAATAGCATGAAGGAACTTTTCCTTTCTTTGCCCCAAAACAACTCCAATGGCGTAATCACTCGCATCGCACATAAGCTCAAATGGAAGATTCCAATCAGGTGACTGGATTATAGGTGCGGTGATTAGAGCGCGTTTGATTTTGTTGAATGCCTCAAGGCATTCCTTCGTGAAATTAAAAGGCGCATCCTTAAAAAGGAGCTCAGTCAGGGGTTTGGCTATTTTAGAAAAATCTTTAATAATCCGTCGGTAGAAACCGGCGTGGCCAAGGAAACTCCTGATTCCTTTTACATTAGCAGGTGGTGGCAGTTGCTCAATAACTTGGATCTTAGCTCGATCCACTTCAATACCTCTTTCAGAAATGATGTGTCCTAAAACTACACCTTCGTTCACCATGAAGTGACACTTTTCCCAGTTGAGAACAAGGTCGACTTCTTCACAGCGTTTTAGCACCTTAGACAGATTTGTCAAACAGCTATCGAAGGAAATGCCGTAGACGCTAAAGTCGTCCATAAATACTTCCATGATAGTCTCAACGAATCAGAAAAGATACTAGTCATGCAACGCTGAAAAGTTGCGGGTGCATTACACAAGCCAAATGGCATTCGGCGATAAGTAAAAGTGCCATAGGGATAGGTGAAGGTGGTTTTCTCTTGGTCCTCAGGGTGGATAGGAATTTTGAAAAATCCTGAGTAACCATCTAAATAACAAAAATATTTGTGGCAAGCTAACCTCTCTAACATTTGATCAATGAAGGGCAGAGGATAGTGATCTTTTCTAGTTGATTGATTCAACTTCCTGTAGTCAATGCACATACGCCATCCCGTCACAATCCTAGTGGGGATGAGCTCATTCTTCTCATTCTTGACTACTGTTGTTCCTCCTTTCTTGGGAACAACTTGGACAGGGCTAACCCATTTTGAATCAGAAATTGCATAGATTATGCCAGCATCTAGCAATTTCAGAACTTCAGTTTTAACTACCTCTTGCATGTTGGGATTAAGACGGCGTTGACCTTGAACACAAGGTCTTTGGCCCTCTTCTAGGTTAATTCTATGCATGCAAAAGTCAGGGCTTATGCCTGTGAGGTCTTCAAGTTTATATCCTATTGCCTTTTTATGTTTCCTCAAAACAGTCAATAGTAAGTCTAATTGATTTTCATCTAGAAGAGCACTCACTATGACCGGGCAATATTCAGACTCATCTAAAAAAGCAAATTTTAGATTTGAGGGAAGAGGTTTAAGTTCAGGTTTATGTACTTCTGCCTTGGCAGGAGCATCAATTAAGCTTATGAACTCCTCAACTTCTTCAGACGGTATCTCTTTACCAGTCAAGTCCCTTTCCAGCTCACTGATCTCAAAATTATCGTTCTCAGAGATTCTAACAATAAAATTGCTTCTAAAGGATCCCAAATTATTGATGGGTACAGAGATTCATCAACGATTGAGTCGACAATGTCAAGAAAACAGCAAGGCTCTTCAATCATAGGGCTCTTCATTGCACTATTTAAGTTGTAGGTGACTTTATCATCACCTACTTCCAATGTCAATTTTCCATTCTTGACATCGATTACTGCTCCCGCAGTGTGTAGAAATGGCCTTCCTAGAATGATAGGGATTTGCGAATCTTCTGCCATATCTAACACTATAAAATCGACCAGAATGAAAAACTTTCCTACTCTAACAGGTACATCTTCTAAAACTCCCATAGGTTGTTTTAGAGAACGATCTGCCATTTGCAGGGTGATACTTGTGCATTTCAGAATTCCCATATTCAATTTTTCGCAAATGGAATAGGGCATAACGCTCACACTAGCACCTAGATCGCATAAAGCTTTATCAATCGTGTAGGTGCCTATAGTGCAAGGTATAGAGAAACTACCAGGATCCTTCAACTTAGGAGGGGACTTATTTTGCAATAACGCACTGCATTCGGCGGTGAACGCGATGATTTCAACATCATCCAGAGTCCTCTTCTTTGTTAAGATATCCTTCATAAATTTCGTGTAAGAAGGTATTTGAGTGATTAATTCAGTGAAGGGAACCGTTACTTGGAGGTTTTTGACAACTTCCATGAATTTACCGAATTGGGTTTCCTTATGATTTCTCCTCAAACGCTGGGGAAATGGAACTTGGATCTTGATGGGTTCCTTTTCAAGTTCACCCTTCTTTTCAGATTTGTCTTCTGCTTCCTTAGCGGTAGATGGTTGGGTTTCTTTTTGGCTTTCTACTTGTGAAGGCTCAACTGTTGGTTCTTTGTGTTGCTGAGGTTCCGTATAAGTGGTACCACTCCTAAGGGTGATAGCATTTGCGGTGTCCCTCGGTTGTTCACCATGAGGTGGGAGTTGGCCTTGTTTTCTTTGGGTAATAGAGGTAGCCAATTGGGCCATTTGAGTTTCAAGCATCTTGATGGCAGCATCTTTAGCTTGATCACTCTTTTGAAATTGAGCAAACATTGAATCCTGTTTTTGAACAACTTGCAGAAGCATGGATTCAATTTTGCTCAAACTTGAGTCATTTGGTTGGCCTTGAATTTGAGGTGGTTGGTGTTGATTTTGGTATGGTTGGTTGAAGTTAGGTTGGAATGAAGGTCTCTGGTTTTGAAAACCAGGTGGATTGTAAGGCTTTTGTTGGTGTGGTATGAATGGTTGTTGAGTTTGTTGGTGGGGATTTTGAACGTTGGTACTTTTGTAGGACAAAAATGGGTGGTTTTTTGTGTTTTCGTTATAGAAGTTTGAGAAAGCGTTGCCTTGCCTATATCCTTGATAGGCATTGACTTGCTCTATTGAACTTCTACATTCTTGAAAACTATGCCCTCCAATCCCACATGTCTCACATACCACTACGTGGTTAGTGACGTTAATATGTTCCTTGGATTGGGAAGAGCTTCCTACTTGTTGCTGCAGAAGGGCTAATTGGGCTTCCAAGAGTGCTACTTTACTCGAATCATCCTGCTTGGCTTTGAGCGGTATAGCACGCGAGTTGCTATACTGAGAATCGTGGATTGCCATTGACTCGATAGTCGCACTAGCTATCTCTACATCGATTTGATCGAAACGACCATTGTTAGCGGAGTCGAGGATACGACGCGATTCGCCACAACAACCGTTGTAGAATGTGATAGCCAGGAACCATGAATCAAGGCCATGATGAGGACATTCTCTCTGTAATTCTTTATATCTTTCCCATGCCTCATAAAGGCTTTCGTCGCCTCTCTGACGGAATCCAGTAATTTGACTTCGTAAGAGCGCGGTTCGTTCCGGTGGGAAGTACTTTTGATCGAAAGCGAGAGCTAGACCATCCCAATCAACTATTCCTAGGGCAACTCGGTCAAGACTATTGATCCAGAGTTTTGCCTTTCCTCTTAAAGAAAAGGGAAAGAGCATTTCCCTAATCTGTTCTTGGGATACTCCAGTTTGTCTAATTGTGGAGCAATAGTCACAGAAGTTTTGGATATGAAGGTTGGGATCTTCTGTGGCATTGCCTCCAAATTGATTTCTTTCTATTAAATTGATGAAGGCAGGTTTGATTTCGAAGTTTTGAGCTGTAATTTGAGGTGTAGCGATACCCTTTGGAAGTGTATCTGCAGTGGGTTTAGAATGGTCGGAAAGTCGAACCATTTTTGGTTGCGAAGATGAAGATGGAATGTTGGTTGAAAGTTGATTGAATTTTTGAAATGGAGAGGAAAATGGATCTTCTTCTCCTTCAAGATTAGGTAAGATATCCGAGTATTTCTCACGAATACGATCTAAACTTGAAATGTCAGAAGCTTTTGAAATTTCGTTGAATAGCTTTAATTTCCTACGCAGAGTTCTTTCTAGTTCGGGGTCCAAAGGAATAGGGGTCCCTAGTCTAGAAGATCTGGGCATAAGATAGAAAAGCTAAGATGAAAAATCAAGAGAGGTCTAAAGGAATTTTGAGTTCCTAAAGACTAGATAAAACTAATCGTGATAGAAATCACAATAAAAAGGAAAACTAAACCGTGCTCCCCGGCAACGGCGCCAAAATTTGATCAGGCCTGTCGCAAGCCCGAAACAAAGATAAATTACCCAGACTAGGCTAATAACAAATTAATGTAATTAGGGAAGTAGGGGTCGATCCTCAGGGAGATGGTGTTTCCTATGGATTGTGAATCGTCTCGCAATTGAGTTTTATCTAATGATTTTCTGGGTTTTGGATTTTGTGATGTCTAAACTAATAAAGAGCATAAATAAGAACAAAACAAACTGAAATGGAAACGATAAAGCAGATAATGAATTAACAATAATGAGAGGCATCTAGGGAAGTAGGTTCACACATGTAGGTTGATATATTGATGAAATTGGATTTAGGATATGCAAATAATTCATTGAGCGTTCGTAAGAATGGTGTGTTCATTACAATCATAGATCAGATGGTCTAGCAGGCTTTTAGTGCGATTTACTAGGTCTTAATCCACCATGTCACGCTTTGTCTATTCAATTCCTGTATATCTACCTTGGAAAAGAATTCCATACTAGTCAATGATTGTGATCAAGAATCGTCAACTATTGTTAAAGTCCAAACATGCATAGACACAATGTTTTAAAAGCACAATTTCCTTTATCCAATTATCATATTTTAATCAATCTATCATGGCTACCCTACACCCTAGAAAGGTGACTACTCACTCATGGTTATGTTGATATTAACAATGAAAGTTAAGGTAAGCATATTTAGTTGAATTCGACAATAATTTAGACTCTCTATGTGGCGATAATAACGACGCTATATGACGATCTAAGAAATGAGACTATGACTATAACAACATGAAAACGAATCTAAATGATACGAATAGAAAATGACAATCAAATGGAAAACAAATAAAGAATGATAAACAAAGGATAAATTAGGAATACTTAGGTGATGATCAACGATGAAAGCGATAACAATAACAGAAATCCCTCGCATAGAAATATCGTACCTTGAATTACAACTCTTGAACCCAACAAAGTAGATACAAAAGGTTGAAATTCTATTTGAACTAAGCTAATGTTTTGATATGAAATAGACGAAAGTAAACTAGAACAAAAGACAAAAATAGAAGAGAATCTAAACTAGAAAGACTAAAGCTAAAAAGAAATATAAGACAAGATTGTGTAAGAAAGTGTATGATGGATTATTTCATGGATGATGATATGAGGGGCTTGGCACATCTATTTATAGTATTAGGGTTTCGTGGAGAAGAGGTCGGGCAATAAATACATAGGTCAAAAATAGGATGAAGGAGCCGCAATGCACGAAGCAGCAGGAATACCCGATCGGGTACACCACTTACCCGATCGGGTAAGTCGTCTTCTGGAAGCTCTTGACTAACTCTTCAACTTCCTTCGCTTTGACTTGACTTACAACATCCCCCTTGACTCTACAATCGGGTTTGTTGCTTGGATATGATGTAAAGCGATGAATTCTCCCGCCTAATTGATTGGTCTTCCGACAACTAAGAAACCGTCTTTGCTTCTTCTCCCCCTTAAGTTAGTGAACCTTCTCGAAATGCCTTACACACGGTCAAGCTTGCATCTTCAAATCGTCGGGTTCTAGGCAAATGCTCGGAAATATAGAAAAAGGGCGTAGAAACGTCACTTTCCCTACAAAACAAGTTAGAACACAGGAATTCGCCTAGAAGACGATATTAGCTCATAAAATGGCTTAACAAAGCACAAATGACAAACAAAACCGAGCTAAAGTGGGGGTTAAAATCATACAAATATTCACTTATCATTATCAATCGTTCCGACTCGACCTAAATGCAAAAATAAACATGTTTTTGAATTTTTTATGATTTTCCAATTTTTTTTGTTTTAATTATATTCAAACTAAATAAACAATGCATGCAGAAATGCAATAAATTTGAAAGCGTAAATGCAATAAATAATGCAGATGCAGTACAAGACAGATGCATACCCTCCCCAAATCAAATCACACAATGCCCTCATTGTGCTCATCATACAATTAGCAGCATAAAAATATAAGGGAAAAGCGGATGCAAGACTAGATAAATGCAAACGGAAATAAAGCATTGTAAAGAAAACTCACAAATATATACAAGGACGACCTCCCCAAACCGGCAAATAACAGGGGAGGTCGTAGCTAGCTGCTACTAGTCTGTACCATAATACTAGGATTTAGACTCAGTACCGTCTTGGGCCTCCTCATCTCCACTTAAGATAACATGAATCAAGACAACTCAAAGCTCGAAGAAGTTGGCCAAATTCATTTGAGTGCGCGTCCCAGAAGCATATATAAGAGCAAGGCAATGTAAAAACATATAGGAGTAAAAATAGTGATTTGCCTTGCGAATGTGATGTGTCTTTCGAATATTCAATGAAGGTAAATTCAACATACAAGGGTATATCAAATTTATCCTCAAACGATAATTTTGAAGGGGAAAACGTAGGGAGCGCAGCGACATATAACATTTGATAAGTGAATATGTAACACCCGCAAATGTACCCTATTTTTATAGTAAAAATATTTTACGGATACTTTTCAGCGAAATTTAGTTTTAATTTAGAATTTAATTTTCCGAGTCGAATTTAGAATTTCCGAGTTCGTATTTGGGATTTCCGCGAGATTTCAGGTAAAACCCGTCTTAAGGCGACTTTGACTTTTTCTTGACTTTTTCCCTTATACTCCCTCATACTACTCCTAACCTAATTCATACTCACACAAACACAACTCAACATTTCTTCTTCTCTAAGAAACCCAAAACCTTGCCTCCATTTTCATCCAATCTTAGAATCGTCGTACCTCGCTCATTTCTTGTTCAAATTTACGTAACTTCGTCTCATTCTTCCCCTCTTATCTTCCTCTATCCGTATTGATAATAAAATTACCGTCTTTCTCGCTTTTTAAATTATCCGTCTATCTCAAGGTGAATGATATTCATCTTTTGTATCTAATTGTAGGTGGAGAATTTCTAGAAATCGATTAAAGACGCGAAAAGGTAACGGTGAAGGGTTACTCGATATCATTTACGTGTTTTATGTGTTTTCTAGGCTAGTAATCGTATTTAGATTATGGTTAGTATGCCTAGGACTTGTGTTGTTGTTGTTGGTTGTTGTTAGTTGTTAATTGATATGAGAATTGATGGTTTGTGATGATAAATGAGGATTTT
>JAIUZE010046348.1:0-25007 GCA_022085475.1 Heliosperma pusillum
AAGACTCTGTTCTAGCCGGTTGGACCAAACGGGTTTGGTCAAACTAAGATCTAGTCAGCCCCGTTTTGACTGATGACCCGTCGCGGGACTCGGGTCGGGGATTTGTCTTCAGGTAAGGTTTTATTTAATGAATGAATGAATGAGCCTTAGTAGATCTGAGGCGATATGATATTTGAATATGATTTATATGCAATTAGTCACATGATAGGAAGTTTTCCCGTGACTGTTTGATTGTATGATATATGTCGTGTTGACTAAGTACCCATAGAGAATTATGAGTATATGGCGTCTTGACCATGCTAATTCTAAATGAGTAGCTTGGACCACGACATTGATAGGCCGTACTATCTTTAACGAGCATACGGAGTTTGTCGCTTGATAGCGTTTGTGTCTCGGCATGGTGGGTTTATATCCAAGTCGGGGCATGGCTGCCTGATCCGTTTTGGGACTGGAGTCAGCTTAAGTACTAGCCATCTCTGCTTAGGGGGTCGCCTAGTAGAGTTTCTCATAGACGGTTATGTCATGGGACGGGGAACGGAATAGCTGTTGTCGCTAGGTCTGATCAGTTTAGGACTAGGATGTTTTCCTACCTTGTGGTATAGCCTCGAGTTACAGAAGTAGACTATCGCCGTCCTAAGAACTTATGCCTGTTTATAGAAGTATCAGTCTTTCATGTTTGTATGATTCTATGAGTTTTAGAAGGTGAGATGCAAGCCGGCTACGATTGATAGAGTTTGGATTCCCGATTGTTAACTGATTCACATGATTACGTGTTGATTAGGGTTTGAGTGTATCAGGGCCATGTTACATGGTAACCGCTGAGCCAGCATACCAGCTTCTCTACCTCGGGTTATATTTTATTATCGGATTCACATGATAGCTTTCATATGCTAGGCTATATGTTGGTTATTTGTTTCATAACATGAAAAGCATATCCTATATGTTTAAGTTTTGTATTTCCCATATACATTGCTTTTATGTTATTCATGTTTAATTAAATTCGACATTTCGTGGCTGGGAGAACTCGGAGTTACTCCCCAGTGACTGTGGCTTCCGTGTTTATATTTAATGCGGTCGAACAGGTGGTGATGCATATTTTGGGTACATTGACGAGCTAGCGAGCGAAGTATTTACCTTGGACCTATATTCGGTTCTTAGATTGTATATTATTATACACTAGTTTATTTCCGTATTTATACGGGAGATATGTCTCCCGTCTTGTATATTTATTTTGTAGAATATTATTTCGTTTTGTAACGAACCTTTTTATTATGTAATGACACCTTCGTTATATATTCGTATCTTTTATGTATTTAAATTATTTTTTTTCTTTCCGCAAATTTGAGGGTGTTACACAAGGTATGGTCACTTTGAGTTCAAGGTGATGCCATTTGGATTGACTAATGCTCCTGCTATTTTTATGGATCAAATGAACCGCACTTTTAGTGAGTACCTTGACAAGTGTGTGGTGGTGCTCATTGACGACATCCTTATTTTCTCCAAGACCCAAGAAGAGCATGCTATTCATCTAAGGACAATTTTGGGTGTCCTATGTCGTCAAAAGTGGTTTGCTAAATTCTCCAAGTGTGAATTTTGGTTACCTAAGGTGTCCTTTCTTGGGCATGTGATTTCTAAAGAAGGTCTGATGGTAGACCCTTCGAAGATTGAAGCTGTGGTTGATTGGAAGAGTCCGACCGATGTTAGAGAGGTTCGAAGTTTTCTTGGTTTAGCTGGTTACTACTGATTGAGTTGTGTCGCAGTCCCGATACAAAAATAATTACCCACACTTAGGCTAACAACATAAAGAATGTAATTAGGGAAGTAGGGATCGATCCTCAGGGAGTACGTGTTAACTATGAATTGCTATGGGGTGATTTTCATTTAAGTTCGATTTGTTTGAGGTGATTATCTAACTATTAACATGAAATAAAATGACAAATATACATTGACGATATTTAAATGACAAGTATGGAAATTGCGATAAAAATAAATCTAATCTAATTGACGGAAAGGAAGGTGACGATAATTAAATCTAACTAAGAACGATAATTAGATTGACAATATTGAAAAGCTAACGACCTACAACAATAGAAAACTAATAAACTAACAAATAAAATAAACTATCTAAGGACGGAAATAAAATGACGGTAAAATAAACTAACTAAAACGATAAAATAAACTATCTAATCTAATTGATATAGAGAATTAGCGATCGGGTTGTCGCGTATCCTAATCAAAGATAAATAACCCTTGGCTAGGCTAACAACAAATAAATGCAGTTAGGGAAGTAAGGGGTCGATCTCGGGGAGACGGGAGATACTTGTGAAAAGATATGATTAGAATTTCAACTTGTATGATTGTCACAATGGTTATTACTAATGCTAGAAAACTGAAACAATAATTAATGACTTGATATTGAAAACAATCTAGGGAAATAGGTTCACACATGTAGATTGACATATTGGAGAAATTGGATTTAAGATATGCAAATAATTCATTGCGAGTTCGTAAGAATGATGTGTTCATTACAATCATAGATCAGATGGTCTAGCAGGCTTTTTAGGCGATTTACTAGGTCTTAATTCACCATGTCATGCTTTGTCTATTCAATTCGCGTATCTCTACCTTGGAAAAGAATTCCATTTTAGTCGATTATTTCCGGCCAGAAATTGTTAACTATCGTTACAATTCAAACATGCATAGACACAACGTTTTAAAGGCACAATTTCTTTTATCCAATTAACATCTTTTAATCAATCTAACATGGCTACCCTACACCCTAGAAAGGTGACTACTTATGCATGATTAACAATGAAAAGGAAACTAAGATTATAAAACTAAGAATGATAAACATGATAAAGGAAATACTAAAAGAAAATGAAAGTATAATGTAAAGACGAGAATAAAGATTACCGAAAAGGATGAGCAAAGATTGAAATGGAATAAGAACTTGAATAGGAAATGCAAACCCGGAAATTAGAATTCCAATTACAAGTAGAAAAACTAAAATTGAAGAAAGCTTAGAACTAGACTAAACTAAACTAGAGAAAACTAAAACTAAACTAAACTAAGAAAGAAGAAAAACTAATCTAAAGAAAGAAGAGAAGAGATGTTGTGTGAAGAGATTGTGTGAGATGAGATGATATGATATGAGGGGCTAGAGCATCTATTTATAGTATTAGGGTTTCGTGGAGAAGAGGTCGGGCATTAAACACATAGGACAAAAATAGGATGAAGAAGCTGTCATGCTCGGATCAGCACACTTACCCGATCGGGTACACACTTACCCGATCGGGTATGTGGTCTTCTGGAAGCTCTTGACTAACGTTTCATCTTCCTTTGCTTTGACTTGACATCCAACATCCCCCTTGACCTCTTGAAACGGGTTTGTTGATAGGGTTTGATGTAAAGCGACGATTGCTTCCGCCTAATTGATTGATCTTCCGACAACTACGAAACTGTCTTTGCTTCTTCTCTCTTTCGAATTAGTGAACCTTCTTGAAATGCATTTCACTTGGTCAAGCTTGCTTCTTCAAATCGTCGAGTTCTAGGCAAATTCTCGGGAATATAGAAAAAGGGCGTAGAAACGTCACTTTCCCTATAAAACAGGTTAGAACACAGGAATTCGCCTAGAAGACGATATTAGCTCATAAAGTGGCTTAACAAAGCACAAATGACATACAAAACCGAGCTAAATTGGGGGTTAAAACCATACAAATATTCACTTATCAATTAGAAATTCATGTCAAATGATTTAAAAGCATTAATGATACCAATATTAGAATTACTACGATTGTCTAAGCCTTGTAGCAATATATTCCTCTCGGATTCGTACCGACTTTTTAATGGGTCCTAACGTCCTTTCAGCCTGGTTAGGTCACTAAACCCCTATTGGTAGTCCTAATTCCCATCCCAACTCTCGTTTCTAAGACGGAAATTGACTAATACAAACAATTGCTTATGGCCATTAAACAAAGTTATAGAATTTGACACGACCAAAGGAAGAAACAAACTAGATGGTTCTATTGGTATCGATTCTTCTTTTAATTAATTTTAACTAGCAAATCATTTCAATATTTCAATTTTATTTATTGTATTTACAAAATGATAATCTTACAATACTAGATTTAGTTTATGTGATTAAATAAATTAAGAGGAAAATGATAAGCAAAATGTAACTACGAAATAAAAGTACTAAAATGATTAAGGTGATCAAGATTATATTAGTGATAATTCTAATGATGAATTCTATGATGATTATTATATGTTTAGGCAAAATAAAATATGACATATTAAACGATATTTTTGTTTCAACTAGATTACTTTTATATGAATTTCCTACCAACAATAATATAAAAACAAGACTAATGAGATTATAGTTCATGGACTTAATATGATGATGAAAACAATACTATAAAGAGAAAACAATGATGTCGGAAATTGCGTAGAGAAAGGATAGAAAATTACCGGGATTGGAGTACAATTATGTATGAAAGAAAGCAAAGAACAAATATTCAACCCAACATAATGACAAATGCTTATAGAAACACTAGAAAAGTACTTGGAAATTGCTATAAAAGTAGTCTAAGATTGCATAAACTATAAACTATAATCTAAAACTTATATGTAAAATATGTAATGTTGTCTTGTGTTATTCTAAGTTGTATGCTAATTGTGTGTCTTTCTCATGAGATAATCCTTGGCTTTTATAGGGCTGCATAGCTGATCATCTGCGTCCAAATTTGTACCCTAGACAAAGCAATAAAGCACTCCATTAAGGCTTGGTAGAAGAAGAGCCAAGAAGCGTTCATCAGCAGACATACGCGATCGGGTATGTGGTAAATCCGATCGGGTATGTAACCCTGATGAATTTTCTTTCGTCTCTTCCAATTTCTTCTTTGGGCACGGAATCCTTTGCCTTGGTCTTGGTCAATGCAGCACGTAATTGGGCTTGGGCTAGTCTTCCTTTGACTTGGGTTGATGTTTTCCTTTGAGAAACAAAGTCAAAGTCCAAGATGAGTCCACTTGAGGAAGGATGTAGCGGAATCGTAGTCAAATCGTGAAATTGCTATCATCGGTTCCTCAAAAACTTGTATTCTAGTGCCTTTGCTCCATAAAGTAAGAAAATGTAGCAAAACTGCTTCATTTCCTATAAAACGAGACAAAGTACGCAAAACAACTAGAATAGCAATATTAGCTCGTTAATCACTTAACAAAGTGCATAGATCATATAGAAATCGAGCTAAAACGGGGGATAAATTAGTACAAAATATCGCTTATCAAACTGCCCCAAGCTAAACCCTTGCTTGTCCTCAAGCAAACAAAACAATCATAACCAGGACAAGGGTAGCAAACAATGATCAATCTATCATCCAAATCTCCAAAATAAGCTCTTAACAAGTAGATGAATCATAAACCCGAAACAACAAGGGCGAAGGAAAGTGCGAATCATGGTTGAGATTTACATAACGGCGCAGCATAGAAAATATTCTTTGGACTTTTTCACCTTTTGCATGATCTTATTGACTATAGACTCTTTCGATACACTCTTCACTCAAATTTTTGTGAAATAGGAAATATTGGTTCAAATTTGAAGTGACACTCTCTTATCTACAACTTATAAGAATGTGCCCGCAGTCTAGTATGGTAGACAATCCAAATTCATTAAGTAAGACTAATCATGATCAAAATGTAATGTAAGAAGCCAGGAGAAAAAAAGAAGGGGCTTGGGAATTTGGGTAAGAAAGTGGACAAACGATTTTGGTCATGTGGGGCTTTAAGTCAAGCTAGTAATAACCAAATGTGCAGTGGATGCTCAATCCAAATCATACCAATTTCCATAAACAATAGTCAAAGCCAAAAGCGGCATATTGGCTTATTAAACATGACAAATCAAGTTACGACTGCCCAAAATTTTTCTTTCTTTTCCTTTTCATTCATGGAAGCGTTTTTCCTCTTTTTTATTTTCTTTTCTCTTTTGAGCTTTTTCTCTTTCATTTTTCTCAAAGCTCTTTTTTTTTCTTTTCTTTTCAAACTTTCTTTTACTGAAAAACACGGGAATCATCAATCCCGAGACAGTAAGTTCACACTAAATGGTGGCATTATCAGAATATCGCAAAAGCACAGAACACCCCTACACATATAGTCAGATACTAGCTCAACAAGGGTAGGCAATAATGTAATGTAGCTAGAAAGAAGGGTGTTTTTGGGCAATGCGAAATGTGAACAAGAGTAAATGGCTTCAAAATGTAGATCATGATAGTAATACTTATAGAAAATGGAATAAAAACCATACTTATACGTTTTGATGTGACACAGACTATAAGGAGAAACTACTCACTCCTAAACTGGAATCGGGTTCAGATGTACCGACCACTGGAGGCTCTACCTTACAATATGAGTAGCTTGCCAAAGTCAAGATCAAGCTTAATTAAGTCCAAATGCAACTTTCTACCTACTGTGTACAAGACATCCCCATGAATGCACAATTCCTCATAGCATAATGAAACATCAGCTTATAAAAACTATAAATTGAGAAATGTAAGATGGAAATGATCTTTTCTTTTTGTCTTTTTGATTTTTTTTGAAATTTTTTTTTTTTAGATTTTCAAAATGATAAAAACAAACAAGGAAAAAATAAACTAAAAATAAACTAATAAAATTAGAAGAAAATAAGCAAATAAGAAAAGTAAAAATCTAAATGCAATCCTAAATGCAGTAAGTCCTAAATGCAAATCCTCCCCAAGCTAAAACTTCACATTGTCCTCAATGTGCATGCGATTATAATAGAAGCAAACCGAGAAACGGTTGGTAGCACATAGAACAGAGAAACAAGATGAAATTCTAGTGGGAAAAGGGGTTAAAAAGAAAACCAAAAATGCTAAAAATAAAATAAAGAAAAAAAACTTACAAAATGTCTAGCCTCCCCCAAGCAAATATAAACAAGGGGAGCTTGTTATCATCTCATCCCAAAGACCACCAGCTACGGCCTCTCCTCTCTGAAAAAAGGCGGCTCGGATGCGGATCCAGAAGCATCTGTGTAATAGGTATCATCTGCAGAATAATAACTACTACTAGAAGCAACGATCCCGGTAGGGTTGCTGGCTCCTAAGGACTGGTACTCATCTACTTGGTGACCACTAAAATCACCTCCATATCCTCCAAAACTCTGGACGCCATAGTCAGTACCACAGTAATCAGGTCCGGTCTGCTGCACACCTGCATCATAGGCAGTACCATACCCCCTTCGGGCCAAGTATAGAAAGACGGGTGGGGGCGCTCAGGTTTAATCAAACCTTGCCTCGTAAAGTGATCATAAATGGGGTGCAGAGCAAGCTGCTGGGCGGACTGGATTCTATTAATGGACAAGGTTAAGGCTTCAAACATGGCAGTCACGTCGTTCGTAGCATGGGTCGACTGAGAGGATGATCCTACCTCAGGGCGGCGGGATCTAATCTAAACAGGGGGGTCATCGGGGGTAATATCCCCAACAGGAAGAAAATAAGTGGGACGGGGTAAGATGGCCTCACCCTCCTGAAGTCGAGGACGCTGCCTAAGCAATGGAATCTGGTTCACCTCAGCGGTCAACCTGACTGAATCACGGCCGGCTATCCTCCATATCATATGGGGGTGAGAGACACGAAACCAATTAAGCTGCACAAAATAATCATAATCCAACCCATTTCCCATCTCGGTGGGAGGTGTATTTAATGCTTGGAGGTCAGTGGTGGATTGGTTAAAACCACAAACTCGCGTAGCAAGGCGAGTGATAAGGCCTCCATAAACAATGCCAGTGTTCTTTGGATTAGTGGCTTTAGTCAATTGAACAGCAAAATAGTAAGGAATGTTAATCGACCACGGTTCATCACCATTTACATTCAAGAATCCTCCTAAAATATCTATCTCTACCCGTCTCACCAAATGAGGCTCAGCACGACCCAAGAAGGTCCATCCCATGAATCTTTGCTAAATTCTAATGGCGGGATGATGGATGTGTTGGTGTGGGACATGGTCCCAACGAGAGACAGGATAAGTAGAAATGGTGCTCCAAACCTGGCTAACATCAAAGCCTTCGGGAGGTGAGGTAACAGTATCCTCATGGGTGAGACCGAATTGGTCAGCAAAGGTCCCTAAGTCCATACTATAGTCATTGTTGAACAATCGAAACCGAACTTGAGGAATAGAGCCTTTTTGCCTACACCTTTGCAACTCAAATGAACTCAAGAATTCAAGGGTCAATTGGGGATATGTCTTATAATTAAAGTTCATAGCAGTAGTCATTCCCAGACCCCTAAATAATACCTTGACATGCTCATAAAGCTTCATGTGCCTTAAAGAAGAAATATCAAGGAATTTGGTAGCTCTCATACCTTTGCTCTTGATAATGAACCAACTTTGCCATTGCTTGTTTGAACTAAACTCCACATCCGGAAAATCGGGATCATGCATAGCACGTTGTCCTCCTTGATTTTCGGTTTGATCATCGGCTTCTAGCATTTCTACGTCCTCTTCTCGGGCTCTACTACTTTCCCCTTGGTTGGTAGCTCTCGCCCTCTTTGATCTCCTAAGATTTGGGTTAGGTGCCATTTGCTACAAGAAACTAGTATTAGAACACTTCATCATAAACACAAATTGATAGCATAAGTGTTAGAATACTAGGCTTTTAAGCACAAATTCAAGCATAGTTACATAAGTGAAACATTATCATGCTACCTTTGAGCACAAATGGATGTTTTTAAGCATAACAATATTTCACTAAGATTATGATCAACATTACACTTGAATCTTGAGTTTGGGCACTACTTAACGGTACTAATGCTAAAATAACACAATAAGAGCATAAGTTCATAGTATAAACCATGGATTCAAGCATTATACTACCACTAAGCATGATTTTTTAGCACAAAGTAGAGATGAGTATTCTAATTGGCATATGAGCATTCAAATCATAGTAAGCTTACTAATTAATCACTAACATTCACTCTATAACATGTAAGAAGCATTAGAAATCCAATTTAAACAAGTTTTTCAAATAAATCAATAACCCCCAAATTAGTGTTAGGGTTTGTTCGTGTTGGATTTCTGAAAAATAGAGAGATTGAAGTAACTAAAGTAGAAGTAACTTACTTTATAATGCTTAGATGTTGCCTTGGATGAACTATGGTGACAAAGTTTGCAAGAAAGGACTAAGAAATGAAGGTTTTTGAGAGATTTTGAGCTTTGAATATGGAGAACACGGGATAGTAGTATGTTGGTATTATAGAAGAAAATATGATAAAACACGAAACAGACAACTTACCCGATCGGGTATACCCGAATCCGATTTGGTATGTCTGCTGATCCGGATTTTGTTTCTTTTTTCTTTGTTACTTGCTCTTACCTTTTGGCTATGGCCTTGAACATGTTTACTAACCTTAATGGTCTTGGCAACATGGGCCAAGGGTAGCTCCTTTTCATCTCAACAGGTCCTCCAGTTCCAAGTACGAAAAATTACGAACTAAGCATGCATTTCTAAAAATGTAAATAACAAGTAAAACGAAAATTGTTTCGTAGCTATTACAACCCAAAAATCCAAAAAGAGTGTCCAAATAGTTCAAAACAAAATTATCAAACATTGTATATTTAGTGGAATAAAGAATGCATAAAA
Organism: Heliosperma pusillum; assembly: GCA_022085475.1. Lineage (NCBI taxonomy): Eukaryota > Viridiplantae > Streptophyta > Magnoliopsida > Caryophyllales > Caryophyllaceae > Heliosperma > Heliosperma pusillum. The sequence goes on from JAIUZE010046348.1 coordinate 9,647, forward strand.
GGAAAGGAAAGAGAAAGACAGGTTGCCTCCCGACAAGCGCATTTTTAAGTCATGCTAGACTTTGAATTTCTATCCCTCCTTAAGCCTTGTGAAGGGATATGGGCTCTTTTGTAGCTTGATTTCTTCCTTGAATTTTTTCACTTACCCTTGCCAACATCCATGGAAATCTCATCCAAATACACTTCCGAAGCTTTGAATGCTTCGAGGTCACCATCTCCTACACTCGTTACATTCCCCTTTCTATCAAAAGTGGCACGTGATCCATTTATTTCAAAAGTGATCTTTTCTCCTTGCACGTCAATACATGCCCCAACCGTATTTAGGAAAGGTCTTCCTAATATAATATAGTCGTCTCTACCCTTCTTTGAAAAGATTACATAAAAATCAACGGGAACAAGGAAGTATCCAATCCGAATGGGGACATCTTCCACAATTCCTGTTGGAGTATGCATAGTTCCATCGGCCAATTGAAGGCTAGTGTTTGTAACCTCCATTTGCATTGGGCAATGGTCTTGATAGAAGGTAAAGGGCATGACACTAATAGCGGCCCCTAAATCACATAATGCATTTCTGACCTTATGAAGAGTCAATGTGAAGGAAATATTAAAACAACCTGGATCTTTAAGCTTTTTAGGAATGATAACCTTCCCTTCTACAAGGGGAGGTTCCTTGGGAACATCTTGGGTTGCTTCTTCTTCTTGAAAGGTCCTGCCAATCCTTGCCTCCAACTTTGAAAAAGCTTTGTCATTTTTCATCGCTGCTTTACCAACTCTTTCTTCTAACTTCCCTTGAGCTCTTATCAAAGTCATGATCAAAGATTCGAGACGGGATGTCTCCTCTTGTGTAGGGGTTCGGGTTGGTTTGGCTAGCGAAGGATTATTGTAAAGTTCGTGGGGCAACTTATAGTCACCAATCATGTCGATTGTGACTATTAACGGATCTTCACTCTCTTGGGTGGTTTGGCTTGAACTCGATGGGTTCAACTCTTCTACTCTCTTTTGGAGAGACATGATGGTTTATTTTAGTGAGCATATTGTAGAAAAGAAGTATGAGTACATGTTGTGTTGGGCTTGTATTACTTCCCTCAACTTGGCATCTACTTGACCGTTTTGAAAAGATGAGTATGGAATGGTATGGGGTGCATTAGTAGGTTGGGCTTGGCGAAATTGTGGGTGAAAGGGGTTTAATGGTGTGAGTTTATTCCCACATCTTTGAGGTACATGCCCTATTCCTCCACAAAGTTCACAAGGGGTTGTTAGTGAGGTAAACGGGTTTAAAACTTTCGGACGATATAAAGTGCTTCTTGGGTTGGTTTCATTTGATGGAACGGGACATGCTAAGGAAATGGTAGTGTCAACATCACATGAGATTTTCACTCGGCTTTTCTTTCGCTCTCCCCCATTACTTTGGGAACCTTCCCCACTTTCTCTTTGAGAATTACTTGATAGGTTTGACGTGGTGGATTGAGGTTTAAACCTACGATGGAAAGCTACGACGATCTCTTCCCACTCCATTGGTCTTGTGGCATCTTTTAGACGACGGGTGAACCACCATTTGGCTTCTCTCTTTAGTGATAAGGGAAAGAGAGTTTCGTTGATTTGGCTTTGGGTGATCCCTTCCCTCTTAAAAGTTTGACACAACTCACAAAAGGTTTGGATATGGTGGGCTGGGTTTTCATTTGGGTCGCCACTGAATTGGTTACCTTCAATGAGAGCAATTAGAGTCATATGGACCCTTAGGATCCCACTAGCAAGTTCAAAAACCCGGAACCTAGGATCTTCTTTTGTTCGCACCATTTTTGTCAACCTACAAGAAAAACACAAAAAGGAAAGTAAGTAATGATTTAAGGTACGGTTGCACCTAAAAATGGTAGAATTGTAAACAAAAATCAGCAATACATAGATAAACAAAACCGTGCTCCCCGGCAACGGCGCCAAAATTTGATCGAGTTGTGTCGCAGTCCCGATACAAAAATAATTACCCACACTTAGGCTAACAACATAAAGAATGTAATTAGGGAAGTAGGGATCGATCCTCAGGGAGTACGTGTTAACTATGAATTGCTATGGGGTGATTTTCATTTAAGTTCGATTTGTTTGAGGTGATTATCTAACTATTAACATGAAATAAAATGACAAATATACATTGACGATATTTAAATGACAAGTATGGAAATTGCGATAAAAATAAATCTAATCTAATTGACGGAAAGGAAGGTGGCGATAATTAAATCTAACTAAGAACGATAATTAAATTGACAATATTGAAAAGCTACCGAACTACAACAATAGAAAACTAATAAACTAACAAATAAAATAAACTATCTAAGGACGGAAATAAAATGACGGTAAAAGAAACAAACTAAAACGATAAAATAAACTGTCTAATCAAATTGATATAGAGAATTAGAAATTCATGTCAAATGATTTAAAAGCTTTATTGATACCAATATTAGAATTACTACGATTGTCTAAGCCTTGTAGTGGTATATTCCTCTCGGATTCGTACCGAATTTTTAATGGGTCCTAACGTCCTTTCAGCCTGGTTAGGTCACTAAACCCCTTATTGTAGTTCTAATTCCCATCCCAACTCTCGTTTCTAAGACGGAAATTGACTAATACAAACAATTGCTTATGGCCATTAAACAAAGTTATAGAATTTGAAACTACCAAAGGAAGAAACAAACTAGATGGTTCTATTGGTATCGATTCTTCTTTTAATTCATTTTAACTTGCAAATCATTTCAATATTTCAATTTTATTTATTGTATTTACAAAATGATAATCTTACAATACTAGATTTAGTTTATGTCATTAAATAAATTAAGAGGAAAATGATAAGCAAAATGTAACTACGAAATAAAAGTACTAAAATGATTAAGGTGGTCAATATTATATTAGTGATAATTCTAATGATGAATTCTATGATGATTATTATATGTTTAGGCAAAATAAAATATGACATATTAAACGATATTTTTGTTTCAACTAGATTACTTTTATATGAATTTCCTACCAACAATAATATAAAAACAAGAATAATGAGATTATAGTTCATGGACTTAATATGATGATGAAAAGAATACTATAAAGAGAAAACAACGATGTCGGAAATTGCATAGATAAAGGATAGAAAATTACCGGGATTGGAGTACAATTATGTAAGAAATAAAGCAAAGAACAAATATCCAACCCAATATAATGCCAAATGCTTATAGAAACACTAGAAAAGTACTTGGAAATTGCTATAAAAGTAGTCTAAGATTGCATAAACTATAAACTATAATCTAAAACTTATATGTAAAATATGTAATGTTGTGTTGTGTTATTCTAAGTTGTGTGCTAATTGTGTGTCTTTCTCATGAGATGATCCTTGGCTTTTATAGGGCTGCATAGCTGATCATCTGCGTCCAAATTCGTACCCTAGACAAAGCAATAAAGCACTCCATTAAGGCTTGGTAGAAGAAGAGCCAAGAAGCGTTCATCAGCAGACATACGCGATCGGGTATGTGGTAAATCCGATCGGGTGTGTAACCCCGATGGATTTTCTTTTTTCTCTTCCAATTTCTTCTTTGGGCACGGAATCCTATGCCTTGGTCTTGGTCAATGCAGCACGTAATTGGGCTTGGGCTAGTCTTCCTTTGACTTGGGTTGATGTTTTCCTTTGAGAAAAAAAGTCAAAGTCCAAGATGAGTCCACTTGAGAAAGGATGTAGCGGAATCGTAGTCAAATCGTGAAATTGCTATCATCGGTTCCTCGAAAACTTGTATTCTAGTGCCTTTTCTCCATAAACTAAGAAAATTTAGCAAAAGCGCTTCATTTCCTATAAAACGAGACGAAGTACGCAAAACAACTAGAATAGCAATATTAGCTCGTTAATCACTTAACAAAGTGCATAGATCATATAGAAATCGAGCTAAAACGGGGGATAAATTTGTACAAAATATCGCTTATCAACTACCGTATATTTGTTAAAGATTTCTCAAAGCTTGCTAGACCGATGACCCAATTGTTGAAGAAAGAAACCAAGTTCGTATGGAATGAAGCTTGTGAAGCCGTTTTTCAAGAGTTAAAGAAAAGGTTGACTACCGCTCCGGTGTTGACTTTACCTGAAGATGGTGTAGACTTGGATGTCTATTGTGATGCTTCCAAGATGGGATTGGGTTGTGTACTTATGCAAAGTAGGAAAGTGGTTGCTTATGCTTTGAGACAGTTGAGAGTTCATGAAGTGAACTACCCTACTAATGATTTGGAATTAGCCGCCATTGTTGACGCTTTGAAAGTGTGGAGACACTACCTAATTGGTGTTCATTGTCGCATATTCACCGATCACAAGAGTTTGAAGTACATATTTACTCAAAAAGAGTTGAATATGAGACAAAGAAGATGGTTGGAATTGGTGAATGACTATGATTTTGAGTTGTTATACCATGAAGGAAAGGCTAATGTGGTTGACGATGCTCTTAGTAGAAAATCTTCTCATACTTTGAATGCTATGCGGGTATTACCCGATGATCTTTGTGCCGAGTTTCGAAAGTTGAAGTTGGAATTCGTGGAACGTGGATTTGATTATGTTGGTGCTATGACTACTGAGCCTGTTTTCCTCCGTGAGATCCGCGAAATCCAAGTTGATGATCCTACCTACAAGTCTATTCAAGCCAAGCTTCTTGAAGGAAAAGTTAAAGACTTCAAGTTTGATGACAATGGTGTTCTTCGTTTCCATGACCGTTTGTTTGTGCCTAATGCTCTTGACTTAAGAAAGCGAGTTCTTGATGAAGCTCACCTTTCCCCTTATTCTATTCACCCCAGAGGTGAAAAGATGTATAAGGACTTGAAGCTACAATTTTGGTGGCCGAATTTGAAAGGCGATGTTGTGTCATATGATGGAAGATGTCTTACTTGCCAACAAGTGAAAATTGAACACAAGAGGCCCGGTGGATTGCTACAACCTTTGGATATTCCTCTATGGAAGTGGGAATCTATCTCTATGGATTTTGTCATGGCTTTGCCAAGGACCGTTGGAAGTAAAGATGTCGTTTAGGTTATTGTTGATCGTTTGACCAAGAGTGCTAGATTCATCCCGTTCAAAGAGACTTGGAGTTTAGATCGACTAGCGAAAGCCTATGTTGATGATATTTTTAGATACCATGGTGTTCCCAAGGAGATCATATCAGACCGAGATCCGAGGTTTTGTTCGGGATTTTGGAAGGCTTTACAAGAAGCCATGGGTGGTAAGTTTTGATGAGTACCGCATTTCATGCCGCTACCGATGGTCAGACCGAGAGGACTATTCAGACTTTAGAAGACTTGCTTAGGGCTTGTGCACTCGACTTCCAATCTAGTTGGGAAAAGAGTCTACCGTTGGTGGAGTTTTCTTACAACAATAGTTATCATGCCTCGATCAAGATGGCTCCTTATGAAGCTCTCTATGGAAGGAAATGCCGAAGTCCTATTTGTTGGGATCAATTGAGTGATGTTCGTGACTTAGGTCCCAATGTTCTTGTTGAAACCATTGATCATGTGAAGGTCATTCGTGATAAAATGAAAGCCGCTCAAAACCGACAAAAATCTTATGTCGATGTCCGAAGAAGACCGTTAGAATTTGAAGTTGGAGATAAAGTATTCTTGAAAGTATCTCCGATGAAAGGTGTTAAACAGTTTGGTGTAAAGGGTAAATTGAGCCCGAAATACATTGGACCCTTTGATATTGTGAAAAGGATTGGTGTCGTTGCTTACAAGTTGGACTTGCCCCCGATTTGGCTAAAGTTCATGATGTATTCCATATTCCTCAATTGAGGAAGTACATTAGTGATCCCAGCCATGTTTTTCAAGCGGAAATGCCTGAGCTTGAACCGAATCTATCCTTTGAAGAGAAGCCGATCCGCATTTTAGATCGCAAGGATAAGAAGTTGAGAAGTAAAGTAGTGCCCTTAGTGAAAATCTTGTGGAGATGTGCCAATGTTGAAGAAGAGACGTGGGAAACGGAAGCTTCTATGCGTATTAATTATCCAAGCCTATTCGTTTAAGGTATCTTTCTTTCTCTCAAGTTTCGAGGGCGAAACTTTTTAAAAGGTGGGGTGATTGTAACACCCGCAAATGTACCCTATTTTTATAGTAAAAATATTTTTACGGATACTTTTCAGCGAAATTTAGTTTTAGTCTAGAATTAAATTTCCCGTGTCTAATTTTGAATTTCCGAGTTCGTTTTCGGACTTTACGCGAGATTTCGAGTAAGTTACGTCTTAAGACGTTTATGGGCTTTTTCTCATGATTTTTCCACTTACTCCCTCATACTCCTTTAAACCCTAACTCCCTCTCATTCAACTTCTCTTCTTCCTCAGCAAGTAACCACCCAAAACCCTAACCTCCATATTTGATCAAGCTTATTATCGTCACTACTCCTTCATTTCTCGCTCAAATTCACTAAAGTCCGTCTTAATCTTTCCCTCTCATCGTCTTCTATCTTAATTGGTAATAAAATTACCATCTTTCTCGCTTTTCAATTTATCCGTCTTTCTCAAAGGTGAATTATATTCATCTTTTGTGATCTAATTGTAGGTGGTGACCTCCAAGACCACGACAAAGACTACTACTTGATAGAAGACGACCTAGACGAGGATTGAAGACGCGAAAAGGTAACGGTGAAGGGTTACTCGATATCTTTACGTGTTTTAATGTGTTTTCTATGTTAGTAATTGTATTTATAATAGGATTAGTAATCATAGGAATTGTGTTGTTGTTGATGGTTGTTGTTAGTTGTTAATTGATAATGAGAATTGATGATTTGTGATGTTAGATGATGTTGTTGTATAATGAGCCTTAGTGAAATTGGTGATTTTCGTACATAATTGATCCCAGCCGGCCAACCGGCAGCCGGTCAGCTGACCGGCTGGGGAGTGGCTGTTTATTGTTTGTGTTACGTAAACGTTTTGGTATTACTTTGGTCTCAGCCGGCCGAACGGCAGCCGGTCAGCCGAACGGCTGAGACATACCCCATATTACTTCATTTTCTCAAGTAACTTTGGTCCCAGCCGGGTAGCCGGAAGCCGGTCCCTTTGACCGGCTGGGACACGCTGCATTTTCACTTGTTTTCAAGGGTGACTATGGTGCCAGCCGGGTAGCCGGCAGCCGGTCCACCTGACCGGCTGGCACCCTGCTGGAGTTCTTTTATCATTCTTTCTTAAATCTTAATTTATAATAGTTCGCATGGTCCGTTTATCGTATAAATTTACGTAATGACTTTATATATTCATGTTTAGAATATATGATATTCCATTCGCTTGTATCGCATATTTTGTGACGGTTTTTCATATATCCCACTTTGAGTCGGTTTTACATATGTTATGGTTTGAGCACTAATTGTTATGTGCTTTGTACTCTCATTCCCCTGGCTACCTCTTCGTTCGTAAGGCTGGAATGTCAAAACGAGGAGTGTATCCTTACTGCTTAATTGCATGTGTTAGTGGGCATATGACGACGTTGTTGGGAGGCGATTACTTTGCATTGATCGACCCGACCGTCAAATGTTGTATACTTGCGAGGTGGTGTCATTGCATGTAGCGTACCGCTTGTTATGATGCTTGTGCTCTTTTCCGCCTCTTTCGTGAAGGTTGACCGAATTTAGGGTACTCAGCTTCTACGTTTGACCGAGTCTTGGATGCGAAATGTTTATCGCATGTCGAATTGGAAAATGTTATTTCGAGAGTCTGGCCAGATTTAGACTAGGATCCGATATTTATATCGTCGTCCTACCAGGAAAACCACTCTAGATATTATCAATCGCAAGTGCGACCTGAAAGACACCTTGCGTTGAGTGGGAGATGTGATAAAGAGACAAGAGAATTGGTGACGCACTTTTGTGTCAGACAAGTGTGAGATTGTTGGAGTAGGTGTCCTCCACAATAGTGCGCCACATAATAAATCTCATTAAGGAATATAATTGGGATATTTATTGACTATATATATATATATATATATATATGATTAGTCAGTTGATTAACGTAAATCAATAACGGTTGGCTGACTAGAGTTTGACGTTATTGTCGTATGACGGCGGTATCAACTGATCCCTTTCGGTCACACCTATAGGATGAAATCCAAATATTAACTAATTATTTGTATTTGATATAGTTAATTAGTCCATTACATATATTTGATATGTACGAGAGTTAATGGTTAGAAATTGAGTTATGAACTCAAATTTGATTAAGTTTATTTTTCAATTATGCGATAATTGACTAATAAATTTATATCTTATTTTAATATGATTAAATAAGATTTAACTTAGTAAATAATCGTTAAATTACTAAATTAGTTGAGGTTTTGAGATAGAGGTAATTAGTTAATCATATTTACAAGGAGTTGTAAAATAACTTAACTAAGCATTGTGGGATCCATTATATATTGATATAATGGTAAAATATTACTTAAAATGTTTAGTACATATTATTTATTTATTTGTATCATATAATTGTTATATGATCAAATTAACACTTAATTATATAAGATAATTAAGCATATGATTAATAAGTATTTGTGGGACAAATATCAAAAATCAAAATAGACCAAATAAGGCCTCACATGGCCGATCAAGTAAGTAGTGGTGAGGTGATGATGGTTGCTTTGGTTCATGCTCAGAAGTCACATGTGATTATGACATGAATATTAACCTAAAATCATTTCACTCAACACTACAGTCCACCACTTTGCATGTGAATTAAAATAAGCAAATTTAGTCCCTTGTGAAGGGCTCATGACCGGCCATATTGCCTATAAAAGGGCAATATGGTTGTTCATTTTATTTTGATCAATTCTTGTTCATTTTCTCATGCATCTCTCAAAAACTCATCTTCTCACTAAACTCTCATAATACTAATATTTACTAAGTATTACTAGTGTAGTAATATATACAAATATTAGTAACATAATATCTATCTTATTATCTAGTTAATAATAAGAATAGATTATTTGATATCATCTTGGTGCAACTTGAAGGAGGTATTCTAATTTGGAGATTGCTCTTGTTCATCCATATTTATAGCTCAAGAACAACAAGAAGGAGTTCTTGTTGTGCCCATTTTATTTCCATTTCAATGTGAGGAAATTTCTTCTTTTATATAAATGTCTTTATATTTGCATGCATGTTAGTTACATAGATCATTAAATACAAAATTAACAAGTAATTAACTAATTAACTAATTAGATGAGTCTAATTAAGGTCTATGGACTTTCATGAACAAACTTTCAAATCTTTTTTGAAGTTCCTGATATTTTGAAATAGTGAAGATAAAATTGAGAGGAGGAGAAGCAATCTCAAAAAAGCTTAGCTTACTTTTTCAAAAGTAAAAAAGGAGATTTAACTCTTTCCCAAAATGGACAAAGGTATAAAATGTATGAAAGCCAAATTCACCTTTTGCCATTTTTGTGAAACTTCTCATTGAGCTAGCAAACACAATTCAGATCACATGCGCAATATGTTTGTTGTCCCTTCCTTATGTCTTGTGAGTAAAATATTTTATATTTTCATTCTCACCTAACCACTTTTATCTTCTTATAAATAAGACACTCTACTCTCATTATTTCTTAAGACTTTTCTGAGCAATTCAAGAGAAAATCATTTGCAAAACATTTATGCTTTCAAGTTCTTGTTCTTCTAAGTGTTTTTTGCGAAATCAGTTTTCTGTTTTAAAAGTCTTCACTCGTTTTCTGAAAATCTCCATGAATCAGTACGTTGCACTGTGACTTTCTAAGCTAGTTAGATTAATCTTGTGTTTAAGTCAAAACATTAATCTCCCAGTTCATTTAGTGAACAATTTGAGATACTTGACTCTGTAAACCAGAAGATAAGAACTGAGAACTCTCAAGGCGGAGTAGCTTTAAGTTTAAGCGCAATCGTAGTAGATTGGGGTAGTTATTTTATTGTAAGGGTTTTAGTCATTAGAATTAATTTCTAAACATCAATAAAATAACGCTGGACGTAGGCTTCGGAGTAGAAGCTGAACCAGTTTTAAAAACATCTTGTGTACATTAATTTCCGCTGCTTATCTATTGTTATTTCATTTCGCAAAACATAGAATGACCACAGTCATGCTCACTATGACATAATCTGTGACAACCCTCGCGAATGCGGAAAATAAAACATACAAGCATGTGAATTATAAAGCGTAAATATGAAGTTTTTAAAGTTTTTATACATGCAAGAAGAAGTATACGAGGAGTGTCAAATATTACAAACTAAAGTATGAAATACAACAAAGAGACGAAGTCTCTCAAAATGTTATAAATGTCAAAGTGTTTAGCAAACTAGCTAAAATCGTCTAGAGGTGTTTCAATCCAGGGACAACGCCCGCTAGCTCACACCCGAACCCAAAATACCACAAGCAAAAAGCCATCCAATCAAGCAACCTGTTCATCCATGAAAAACATGAACGCCACAGTCAGTGGGGAGTAACTCCGGGTTCTCCCAGCCATATCACATTAAACGTACATAAAAGGAAATACAAAAGTAGAAGCATGCATATATAGATATACATGTGAAATACGATAAGGTTAGATAGGCAATTCATTATATAATTATAAGAGCATATGAAGTACAAGTCCGAATCCATCATGTTATACAAAGACTCGGGGAAGACACTCTTAGGCAACCGAATACACTCACTAGGGCTTGCATCTCACCGTTAGCGGTATAAGTTTGATAAGATTGAGACTCGACAAACAAACCATGCCAAGTCATGGTATGATCATGAATAATCAATCATGTAATCATCCATCCAAACACAACAATACATTGACGACCTCTCTCACGGTAAATGAAACGCACTAGCACCGTGTACATGGCCAATATGATTAAAAGGCATCCACGAGATAAACATTTCCCTGAACGCATACACGATCACATTTCGTATATGTGGACTAATTTCTCCGGTAGGACGACGATAATAATACGGTCCTAGTCTAAACCTGGCCAGACTCTCGGAATAACGTGTTCCGATTCCACATGCACATGCGATTCGCGTTTCGCATCCAAGACTCGGTCAATCATAGACGCCGAGTACCCCAAATTCGGTCGACATTCACGAAAGAGGCGGAAAAGAGCACAAGCCTCATAACAAGCGGTACGCTACATGCAAATAACACAACCTCGCAAGTACACAACATTTGACGGCCGGGTCGATCAACGCAAAGCGTTCACCTCCCAACAACGTCGCCGTATACCCACTAACACATGCAATTAAGCAGTAGGATACATCCCCGTTCCGACATTCTAGCCTTACGAACGGGGAGGTAGCCAAGGGAATGAGAGTACAAAGCACATAACAAAATAGTGCTCAAACCGTAACATTTGTAAAAACCGACTCAAAGTGGGACATACAAAAAACCGTCACAAAACATGAGAATAGAGAATTATATAAATTTAACTATGATAAAAATGAATCAATACATGATACATAAGCATTAGAACAAGTTTATGAAGCACCATAAATAAGAAACATAGATCCCCTCTCCAAAGCAACGTTGTTTGGAAACCAACTAAAACAAGGCTCCACTTCAAACAGTCATAACTACAGTTCTAGACATGCAAATGCAGAAATTCCAAATGGAGGGGATAGCTTATCCTCTTACGGCTCCAACAGGATGTCACAAGCCCAAAACAAGCAAGTAACGAAGGCGATATGATCATTTTACGAAAAGGGGTCAATGAAGGAAAACTGCAGTCGGCAGCGAGTAACGCTGCCAGCGCCGCACGACGCTGCCAGCGTCCTTCACGGGACTCAGGCACGATCAAATCCCAACATGTTATCAACAACAAAAATCCTCATTTATCATCACAAACCATCAATTCTCATATCAATTAACAACTAACAACAACCATCATCAACAACACAATTCTTATGATTACTAATCCTAATCTAAATACGATTACTAACATAGAAAACACATAAAACACGTAAATGATATCGAGTAACCCTTCACCGTTACCTTGTTGCGTCTTCACTCCACGGCAAGGTCCTCTTCAATCAAGAAGTAGTCTTTGTCGGGATCTTGGAGGTCACCACCTACAAACAGTTAATAAAAGATGAATATAATTCACCTTGAGAAAGACGGATAATTTAAAAAGCTAGAAAGACGGTAATTTTATTACCAATACGGATAGAGGAAGATGAGAGGGGAAGAATAAGACGAACTTACGTGAATTTGAGCGAGAATTGAAAGAGTTATGACGATTCTAAGACGGATCAAAATGGAATTTAAGCTTTTGGGGTTTTCTTAGTGAGGAAGAAAGAGTTGAGTTGTGAGGAAGAATTAGGGTTTATGAGGGAGTATGAGTGGTGTAAGTGGAAAAAGTCAAGAAAAGTCAAAGACGTCTTAAGACGTGATTCACTTGAAATCTCGCGTAATATCCAAATACGAACTCGGAAATTCTAAATTCGACACGGGAAATTTAATTCTAAACAAAAACTAAATTTCGCTGAAAAGTATCCGTAAAATATTTTTACTATTAAAATAGGGTACATTTGCGGGTGTTACAATCACCCCACCTTTTAAAAAGTTTCGCCCTCGAAACTTGAGCGAAAGAAAGATACCTTAATCGAATAGACTCGGATATTTACTACGCATAGAAGATTCCGTTTCCCAATTCTCTTCTTCGACATTAGCACATCTCTAAAAGATTTTTACTAAAGGAACCACCTTACTTCTTAACTTCTTATCCTTGCGATCTAGGATGCGGATCGGCTTCTCTTCAAAGGACAAATTCGGTTCAAGCTCGCGCATTTCCTTTTGAAAGACATGGCTTAGATAACTAACATACTTTCTCAATTGAGAAACATGGAATACATTATGAACCTTAGCCAAATTCGGGGGCAAATCCAACTTGTAAGCAACGGCACCAATTCTTTTCATAATATCAAAGGGTCCAAGGTATTTCGGGCTCTATTTTCCCTTAACACCAAACCGTTTAACACCCTTCATTGGAGATACTTTCAAGAACACTTTATCTCCAACCTCAAATTCTAGCGGTCTTCTTCGGATATCGGCATAAGACTTTTGACGGTCTTGACCGGCTTTCATTCTATCACGAATGACCTTCACATTATCAATAGTCTCAACAAGAACATCGGGGCCTAAGTCACGAACATCACTCAATTGATTCCAACATATAGGACTCCGACATTTCCTTACATAAAGAGCTTCATAAGGAGCCATCTTGATCGATGCATGATAACTGTTGTTGTAAGAAAGCTCCACGAACGGTAGACTCTTTTCCCAACTAGATTGGAAATCGAGTGCACAAGCTCTAAGCAAGTCTTCTAAAGTCTGAATAGTTCTCTTGGTCTGACCATCGGTAGCGGCATGAAATGCGGTACTCATCAACAATTTACTACCCATGGCTTCTTGTAAAGCCTTCCAAAATCTCGAACAAAATCTCGGATCTCGGTCGGATATGATCTCCTTGGGAACACCATGGTATCTAACAATCTCATCAACATAGGCTTTCGCTAGTCGATCTAAACTCCAAGTCTCTTTGATTGGGATGAATCTAGCACACTTGGTCAAACGATCAACAACAACCCAAACGACATCTTTACTTCCAACGGTCCTTGGCAAAGCCATAACAAAATCCATGGAAATAGATTCCCACTTCCATAGTGGAATATCCAAAGGTTGTAGCAATCCACCGGGCCTCTTGTGTTCAATCTTCACTTGTTGGCAAGTAAGACATCTTCCAACATAAGACACAACATCGCCTTTCAAATTCGGCCACCAAAATTGTAGCTTCAAGTCTTTGTACATCTTATCATCTCCGGGGTGAATAGAATAAGGGGAAAGGCGAGCTTCATCAACAACTCGCTTTCTCAAATCAAGAGCATTAGGAACAAACAAACGACCATGGAATCGAAGAACACCTTTATCATCAAATTTGAAATCTTTAGCTTTACCTTCAAGGAGTTTGGCTTGAATAGACTTGTAGGTAAGATCATCAACTTGGCTTTCGCGGATCTCACGGAGAAAAACAGGTTAGGCAGTCATAGCACCAACATAATCAAATCCACGATCCACAATTTCCAACTTCAACTTCCGAAACTCAACACAAATATCAATGGGCAATGCCGACATAACATTCAAAGAATGAGAAGATTTCCTACTAAGAGCATCGGCAACAACATTAGCCTTCCCTTCATGGTACAATAACCCAAATTATAATCATTCACCAATTCCAACCATCTTCTTTGTCTCATATTCAACTCTTTTTGAGTAAATATGTACTTCAAACTCTTGTGATCGGTGAATATGCGACAATGAACACCAATTAGGTAGTGTCTCCACACTTTCAAAGCGTCAACAACGGCGGCTAATTCCAAATCATTAGTAGGGTAGTTCACTTCATGAACTCTCAACTGTCTCAAAGCATAAGCCACCACTTTCCTATTTTGCATAAGAACACAACCCAAACCCATTTTAGAAGCATCACAATAGACATCAAAGTCTACTCCATCTTCAGGCAAAGTCAACACTGGAGCGGTAGTTTACCTCTTCTTTAACTCTTGAAACGCAGCTTCACAAGCTTCATTCCATAGGAACTTGGTTTCCTTCTTCAACAACTGGGTCATCGGTCTAGCAAGCTTAGAGAAATCCTTGACAAATCTACGGTAATAACCAGCTAAACCAAGAAAACTTCGAATTTCTCTAATATCGGTCGGACTCTTCCAATCCACAACGGCTTCAATTTTAGAAGGATCCACCATTACACCTTCTTTAGAAATTACATGCCCAAGAAAGGACACTTTAGGTAACCAAAATTCACACTTGGAGAATTTAGCATACCACTTCTGACGACGAAGAACACCTAAAATAGTCCTTAGATGAATAGCATGCTCTTCTTCGGACTTGGAGAAAATAAGAATATCGTCAATGAACACCACCACACACTTGTCAAGATACTCACTAAATGTGCGGTTCATTTGGTCCATAAAGATAGCGGGAGCATTCGTCAATCCATATGGCATCACCTTAAACTCATAATGACCATACCTTGTACTAAAAGCAGTCTTTGGAATATCAACATCTCGAACAGGAATTATGTGATAACCGGATCTCAAATCAATCTTGGAAAAAGTAGAAGCACCCTTTAATTGATCAAACAAATCCTCAATTCTTGGTATATGATACCTATTCTTGATTGTAATCTGATTCAACTCACGATAATCAATACAAAGTCTCATAGAACCATCTTTCTTCTTCACAAAGAGAACGGGATCACCCCAAGGCGAGGCACTTGGTCGAATAAAACCCTTCTCAATCATATCATCAAGCTGCTTTCTTAATTCCTTCAACTCGGTCGGAGCCATACGATAAGG
>JAIUZE010046351.1:0-10190 GCA_022085475.1 Heliosperma pusillum
AAATGCTCGGAAATATAGAAAAAGGGCGTAGAAACGTCACTTTCCTACAAAACATGTTAGAACATAGGAATTCGCCTAGAAGACGATATTAGCTCATAAAATGGCTTAACAAAGCACAAATGACATACAAAACCGAGCTAAATTGGGGGTTAAAATCATACAAATATTCACTTATCAAACTCACCCAAGCTAAACCTTTGCTTGTCCTCAAGCAAACATAACAAACAATACCAGGACAAGGTTGCAAGCATTGGCTACTACACCATCAAGGAACAAATCTCAACATAAGGCTTTGGAAACATAATGAATCATAACCCAAAAACAACGTGGGCAAGAATGATACATAAACATGGCTGAGATTTACATAACGGCGTAGCACAAAGAATTTCACTATAGATTTTCGGCTCTTGCATGATCTTTTGACAAATGGACTCTCACGGTACACTCAAACACTCAATGTATGTAAAAGGTGATTTCTTTATGTGTAAATGTTTGAGACACTCACCTATCTACGTCTTATGAAAATGTGTCCGCAGTCTAATATGGTAAACAATTCAAAACACAAGTCAAAGATCATAATGCACATAGAAAAGAAGCCGGAAAAATAGGAAGAAGGCTTTGGGAAATGGGTGAAAGGTGGACAAACAGTTATGGTCATGTGAAAGTGAGAATGAGCTAGCAACTGACCAATGATAAATGAATACTCAATCCAAACTTTCGATCAAATTCCCAGAAGACGAAAAACGAAGCAAGAAGTAACAGATTTGGCTTATTACATACGAAACACAAGGGTAAACGCCTTCTATTGATTTGACATTTTGAGGAGATACTCACAACTTCTTCTTTTATTTCTTTTTTCCTTTTTTTTCAATTTTTTTCTTTTCCAATTTTTTCATTTTTCTATTTCATTTTTCTTTTCTGAACACAACTTCACTTCTTGAACTCTTCCGTTCTTCCAAATTCACTTTGACATCAAGGAACAAAATCTTCTCAAAAGAGCATCCATACACCATAGTCTAGCTACTAGCTCAAAAGGTGGGCAGTTTTTATTTGTAGCTATTATTTTGTGAAACATTTGTATGAAGGGGCTAATTTTGAGGTGTAATTCAAAGTGAAAAAGGCTTCAAATCTTTAGTGAATCATGAATGCAATGCTTATAGAAATGAAATGAGAACCATACTTATGCGTTTTGACATGACACACATCACAAGGAGAACTACACACACCTAGATGAGACTGGGTATAGATGTACCAGTCTAAGGAGGTTCTACCTTACAATATATGTAACTTGCCAAATGTCAAGATCAAGCGTACTCATCTATAGATTCATTCCATGCTTACTGTGTACAAGACTTCCCCATGTATGCACAATTCAATAAATATTGAATCATTATCTTTTAAAAGCTCTAAGTTTGGGAAATGTAACATGAAAGCATAGTAAACAAGCAAGCAACGCATGAAAAGCATTCAATGATGTTCAGAAATTTTTAAATTTTCTCAAAAGTCTTCTTTTTCTTTTATTCAAAATTTGAAAAATGATAAACTAAAATTCAAAATGGGAAAATGCAATCCCTCCCCCAAGCTAAACAACACATTGTCCTCAATGTGAGCACGAAGACTAAACATGCAATGAGATGCTTAATGGGGAAAAGGAAAAAAAATGAAAGAAGAGTGAAGCTTACTAGTCAGCGCGGACTCCCCCAAGCTAGTCTTTTAGACTTGATAAGGAAGGTCTTGATGGATTCTTCAAAAATTCTTTCATTTTCAAAATAAATCCTAACAACGAAAAAGGGAATACAAAAATAAAAATGCAAAAAGAAAAGGAACACGGGTTGCCTCCCGAGAAGCGCTGGTTTAACGTCAAGCTAGACTCTTTATTAATGAAAATCATTCTTTGTGCCTTAAAAAACATGTCAATGCCCTTAGAAGTCGATCATATACCTGCGCATGAGCTATACAAAAACATATGTAAGCAATTGACAAGATATAGGCATGAAATATTGAAGGTAAGAATTGATATATCTTATCATTGTGCGCATGACAAACTTCATAGATGACCACTGAACTGCTCCACTCGTCAGTGAGAGATGGAGTGAAATGTTTAAGATCATGGAACAAACAATTAGTTCCCAAAATATCATTAGTGGACTCTAATTGGGGGTAGGGTGAATCAAAGGATTGGGAATCAAAAATGGGTGGTTGATCCCACTTAATTTCAAGGCTAGGTTCACAAAACCCAGTATCATTTTCAAATAAATCTGGAATATCTTTAGCGAAGGGATTTTCAAAGAAATCTGATGACTCGATCGACAACTCTCCATTGGAGTCACAAATGGGCTTAACAACATCCTTGTCTAAAGTCTCGACTACCATATGGTCAATATCAATAATGGGGGTCTCAAAATTGTCAAATGGAACGACACTAGAGTGACTTTCAATATGATTGGGGAGAATTAGACTCACATGGGGGACATGAAAAAGCACAGGAGAAAATAGACTCACATGGGGGGGCTGAAAAAGCATAAGGAAAATTGATTGGCTTACAAATTTTAAACGTGGTATCTTCCTTTTGCCCTTTGAGTATTTGAAGTTGAGCCCTGATTTCATTGATTTGCTCTTGGATTCTCAACCGCCGGTGCGTTTCATCCAGAGATTGGGATGCCATAAAGTCCAAGAAAATCCAAAGTTCCTTTCCTCTCTTCTGATAAAAACTTCCAGCACTCAATTGCATAGCCAGGCTACGACACTTAATGAGCATTCCATGAATCACGACATTCCTCATATAGGTCTCATCAAGGGTTTACCCAAGAGAGATAATATGGTTTGACTAGCTATAAAATCGGTCGAGGTATTCATGGAAAGGCTCATTCTCGCATTGTGGTGGTTGGAAATAGATAGTCATTAAGAGAAAATAAAGCAATCCCTTTGAAAGAAAAATATTCCTATTACCTGAAAACAGTCACTACACTACACTACTACAAAAACAGGAAATGACAACGGTTAAAAACCGTTGTAATATTAAAAAGCGGACGTTGTTAAAGCCTCCGTTGTTAAAGGTTTTAACAACGGTTCCGATTTAATGAAAATACCGTTGTTAATAGTTTTAACAACGGTAAGAAGTCGTTGTTATTACTAGATAACTGTTGTTAAACCGTGTGAATAATTATGGTGGGAAAGATACGAGAACGGTTCTATTAAATTAAACCGTTGTTAAAGGTATGATTAGTTTTGGTGGGAAATATTATAACAACGCTATTTTTTTTAAACCCGTTGTGAATATAGTTAATTACAACGGAGTATAATAAATACGCCGTTGTGGAAAGTTTTAATAACAACCGGTATTCTAGAATAAACCGTTGTTAAAGGTATGATAAGTTTTGGTGGGAAATATGTTACAACGCTTTTAATGAATTTTGAAAAACCGTTGTTATTATTTTTATTATTGTTTTTGAAAAAATTGTAATTTGTTCCCCTGCCACCACTGAAAATCCTGCATAAGTCAGCAGCAGTAGCAGTAGCAGCAGCACGCATCATAAACCAATTTCAGAAGCAGCAAAATGATATATCTATATATATATCAGAGCAATTCATGTACAGGGCAATTCATGTACATGACAATTCATGTACAGCAGCAGCAAAATGATATATACAACCAAAATGATCTCTTTTAGAGCAATTCATACTTACAACTTGCTCTAATTAATGACTTCTACAAATTAAAGTTCCCTATCTGCTTCCAAAATACTCTAAGTTCCCTTAACTCTTTGTTTGTTCAAGGACGTATTTGCCCAACAAGTCCCTTACCTCGTCTATATTGTGCTTAGTGTACTCAGGGACATGTGGCGTCTTGATTGAATCCTGCGGATAAAACAAATAAAAGACATCGATCAGTAGGGTAACAACAGTATAGGCATATCATACATAATTAGCAACATCGATCATATATATATAGCAGAAAAGATATCAGCTCTAATAAAAAAAAGTAAATAATAGCTACATTAAACTACTAACTCTTTCTGGAATGCTGATATATCTTCGCCTAATAATCTCCAACATGAAACGACAAACGTAGTATCCACATTGGATGCTATCCGGCTGTTTAGGGACCTATTATTACATCATAAACGAAGAGACGAGAAGGCAATTACCAATTAGTTTAATGCGTAATTAAAAAAGACAGATGTATATGCGTAATTAGTTTAATGCACTTAATTATTAAGGTATATATTGTATTTGCGCGTACGTACCCCTGTTATCGTAATAAAAGTAGGGCCATCATCATAATATTCTGTCGGTTGATCGCCGGTTGTTGCTCTTTTCTTCTCAAAGGCCCTTTAAAAAAGGAAAGAGGCCGAAAGTCACATAAACTTACTTAATAATAATAAACTACTAACTTAATATTATATGTGCCAAATCATCATCATTACGTATTATAAACTTACTTAATAATCAACATCTTAAAGGTCTCGGATGGTTGTCCATGCAAAGAGTCCAACCAAAATACTTTCTTCGTGGTCGGATTGATCGCTGCTAGCACCCAATGTCTCCTAGAGATCGAGAGACACATCATTATTAACAATCACAACATGCATCATAACAAAACATATAAAAATGCAATTGTATTTGGAATCGTAATATTAATTATATATTACCCGGCTTCATTATAAGGGGCAAAAATGAGCTTATTGTTTTTCGCCAATTCCCCAGCAATATCATTTACACGTTCTTCATACGAAAACATCTCGATATGCATAGATAAAACATTTGGGCACATGAATCCGTATTGAGGAAGTGGATTAATATTGGTCTCGGCGGGGATCACAACCGAGTTCAAGTACCTACATGCCGGTTTTAATTCCGATATTATAAACCCTATATCTTACTTAGTCAGAATATTAGAATACTGCATGATTTAATTTATTAAGAAACTTACTTCATCCAAACATATAGGTGTTGGACATCAATCTCGTCAAGGCCAGCCCAAACGGCTAGCGTATCCCAATCCAGCATTGCTTGGCGTTCTACCCCTACAATATCATTCTCGAGCAGAATAACTATTAATTGCTCGCTTGCTATGCGTCTCTCAGCCTCCTTATAAAGATCCAGCATCGCCACCGTTCTTACTTTTTCCATGTAAACGTTCCCATGATATTTAGTACCGGATAGACTCCTGACCTCTTTCAGCTTGGGGAAATGATGCGGTGTGCTACCTTTCACAACCTACATGTGGCTAACTAAATTAAGTTGCTCTTTCAATGATGAGGCGATAGTAGAACTTAAAATATAAAGAGAGTTGATTAAATCCCTCATCAAGTTGTTGTATTGACGAGGTAGTAGAAAGATTATTGTCTATCGAGTTAGACTTATCCATGTTTTTTGTTACCTACAAAACAAAAATAAAACATATAAATTTCACTATTTATGAAGGTGATGAACACAGACAAAAGGCGGGTTAAATTAGATGTATTTTTCTAACCCCGTCTACATTCTGTTGAATTTTACAATCACGAGCCAAGAAAATGTGGCTTTGAGGCCATTGGACAAAACCTTTAACCGCATCTGCCAGTATTACTATGTCGTCGCGGACTGTGACGGGCAGTTTACAGGTTTCATAGCCCTTCACGACTCCCACTATCCCCACGTTTGCATGCTTCGGCAAGAGTGGTACGCCATGAACCAAGATGGTTTCCGCTGAGTCCTTGGGCTTTGGGCATACGAAAGCCCGAGCAACAATCACATTCTCTTTTAATGAAGGGTCGGCGAGACGAACAAGCCTCCGCTGTTTTGTGGCCTGAAGAATACACATTATTTACTAAATACCAAAATATAATAGATATCATAAATGATCTATATTGAGTATATAATGTAAAGTTAGTTACAAGTATTTATTGTTGGTGGGTAGGCTATTATACTTGAACATGTCCAGACCATATTTAGCACTGACAGCATATACTAACTTCTTATATTCTACATACCTCCTTATTGTCACCCGTCTTCTCAGCCGGCTCCTCAAGTTGCGTCCCCTTTTCAGAGTTATTTACCTTATAAAATTAATTAACCAATCAAAGGCATGCAATGGCTGCTGGAAAGAACAAATGCAGAGGTTCAAAATGGTTAAGTCGTATTTACCTTATCCGCTTGAGGTATCAAAACCTCAGCAGCATTAGGTACCTCACCCGTCTCCTCAAGATGCGTCCCCTTTTCCGACTCATTTACCTAATAAAACAAACCAATCAAAGGCATGGCTGCTAGAAAGAACAAATGCAGAAAAAAAAGAAGAAGTCATATTTACCTTACCGGCTTGAGGTATTAAAACCTCGGCAGCAGTAGGTACCTCAACCATCTTCTCAGCCGTCTCCTCATGTATTGGCAAGGTAGTAGTGTCTGCCTCTTGGCATGGCAAATCTGTTGCACTACCTCGCCCTTTTTAATGACATCCTCCATCATCTTCAATTCTTCTTCGGAAGGCTTGCCTCCAGAATTCATCTTCAGTATCACGGAGGCCAATAACTGAACCTGCACGCCCAAAATGTAGAATCAGCAATTTGTTAAAACAATAACATGTGGATTTTAAATGACAATAACAAATGGTATACGTACCATGTCAGCCTTCCCCTTATTTTTCTTCTTCTTGTTCGAGCTAGTTGTCCCATAATATTTCGTGACTCCGACATGTAATGGGACGCCCCTCAATCGACCTGGATGCTCGGGACGGCCGATCGCTCTAGCAAGAACGTCGTCACGACCACTCTGAGTGAATTTCCCTTCCGCAACCTCCTTCAGAACATTCTCCTATAATATATTAAATAAACTTAATTTAATTTTTGTTACTAAAATAAATAGATAGTTAGACATACAAGAATTGAACAATAAAGTTATTAAAAACCCGTCTTAATAAAAATAATACTTACTATGTTGGCCAAGACTTCCTGATCATATTCGTTAAATGTTCGGGATCCTTTAGGCGTGTGCCCTTCTTTATAAGTTACGTGCCGATTCAAGTCGGTCACACCTTTTGACACCTACACGTTAACTCAAAAATAATATATGTATACATGTATATCAAGTCCCAGTATGATTAAAAAAATCTAATATATAGATGCTACTTACGAGATTTTCTTCTATCAATCTGTAACCGCCTCGAGAACCATAATATACCCACCGCTTCTGTGAGATGTTAGCACGATTTCTGGCGCTAACGCTCTTCAAATCATATAAAATCGCAAGTAGATGAGACAATTAGAAAATTATAGATACAAGTAGAGTTTTAGAAAAATGTAACCTGAAATTTTTAGAAAAATGTAACCTTACGTAGAGTTTTACAAAAATGTAAACATATGACATGGATACTTAACCTGAAACTTTTCAGTAGCTCGTTTCGCCTTATAATTATCCCATTGTTGCTGAGTGATGTGGGGGTACTTTGTCGGTGGGCTCTTATGCATCTGCCCCGTCTCCTTGTCCCCATACAAGTGTAATTTGGCAAGGTCACACCTCCACTGCCTTAAGACTGCCGCTGCCTTACGTAATAGATACTTATCATGGCAGTCTGGAATATCGAAAGCTTCCTGCATCATCATCATATATACTAATAAGCGGCTGTCTAATATCATACCTTTACACGAACCTTTATACGGCTTCCTGCCTTATGTAATAGTACCTTATGCAAAATAAAATGGTGTTTAGCTAAAGATATTATCATACCTTTATACGTTTCAAGAGTAAGTTCTGCAATGACGGATTTATATTCCTGAAATCATCTAAATCTATAGGCACAAACTGTTTGGTTGTAACTCCAATCCAAGTGGCTAAATGGCTAGCATTTGGACCAGTAGGAACACCTTTCACACTCCATTTTATTTCCATCGGCGTTTTTGCCGCTATAGCTGCAAGGGCTGCATAGCACTTCGAAGCACCCCTCTCACCAGGCTTATCCCCCTTATCATTGTTGTCTACTCTTTTCCGTTTTTCACCCATGATAATCCTAAGACACTAAGACCTTCAAAATAAATGAAATAGTAACGGAACAGAGTCATGCATATAGCGATTCTAAAACCCTAAGACCTTGAAATGAATGAAATAGTAACTGAACAAATAAAGAGTCATGCAGATATTCTAAAACTCTAAAAACTTAGAAAGGAATGAAACTACATGATAAAGAGAACGATAAATAGAAAATGAAAACAAAAAGATGAACTTCAAACTTAAAACCCTAAAGACGAAACACAAAAATTACCTGATAAAGAAAATGAGAACATGGTGATGATAAAGAGAACAGGATGATGATCACGAGTACGAGGAGGATGATGATGATACTAAACAAAAAGATTTGTGTTGTAAACGAGGATGATTGTAAACAAGGAGGATGATGATGATAATGTACGTGTGTAAAATTTACTCTATAGGATTGTAAATTATTTTTTATTAAGAGAAACTAAAGGGGTTATTAAGAGAAACTATTGACAACGGTTATCCTACAAACCACCGTTGTTATAGAGTAATAACAACGGTTAAATAACACCCGTTGTAGAAAGTAATAACACTAAGACAACGGTTTATTTATTATAAACCGTTTTTGAAAGTAATAACAACGGTGAATTTCTAAAACACCGTTTTTATAGATTATGTATATTTTTTTTAATTTTTCAGATACGCGCGCGCGGTATTAAAATTTGAGGCACGAAATAAACTCATTAACTTTGCTCTAAATTAATTTATTTAACTTTGCTCTAAATTTAATTTAATTTATTTTACTTTTCTCTAAATTTTATATTATAGGCGTAAGTTACGTTTAATTATTAGCTCGGATCGGGTTTGGCCTGGGAATCAATTCCAATCGGGTTAGATTCGGCGGGTTTGTAATTAATAACTTTATTGATCGGGTTAGTTATTAATTATTTTTAGTTTTTGGTTCAATTACCTCGAATCGGGTCATTTTCTTTTTAATTAAGGAACTGGTTCTTATAATTATCATGCATCACTAGTTAACCTGAAACTAATCGATCGGGTGGCCAGGCCAGCAGTTACGGATCGGGCAATCCACTTTCTAGATCAGAGCAAGCGTACGTAATAGCTACGCACTTCAATTCGGGTCGATCGCTTTTGGGCAGGGTCGGGGGCACGTGTCATTATTAATTACCTCGTATATATATATGTACTACTTAATGATGATGATATATATATATATATAATAATTAAATGATGATGACTTCCGGATCTCTAATTAACGACGCTCGTACTACAATTTGCAATAATAACAGATTCATCAATGCACATACATGCAATTCAAGTAAGCAAGCTAAGTATTATATATACACGAACGTCAATGTTTCCCAAATTAAATAATAATGATATATATATATATATATATGGCCTGGGGTCGATCGACTTCGTTCATCCAATTCAAGTACGCTAATAAACGGGCCGTTTTTGCATCACAAACCTGAAACTGTCCGACCCAAAATTAATTAGCTCGCTAGTATCGGGTTATTTTATTTAATTCGATAGAAATCATTATTTATTATCCGCGTGATGATTATTAAGTATCATTTTCGGGTCTGATCACTTTTAATTATTAAGTATCATTATTAGTATACGTGTGTTACTTCAAAATAACCCTAAACCCTAAACCCTAAACCCTAAACCCTAAACCCTAAACCCTCAACCCTAAACCCTTTTTTATATACTTCTAATTAATAATACATCAAAATATTGAACATCAATTCAAACACTTTAAACAACATTCTTTCTCATTGATTTCATTAGGAATAACCTAGATTTTATAATAAAGTACATTACATTCATCCGACATCAAATAAATAAAGATGTTAAATAATCCGGAACAATTCCGTTTAAGTGTAAAAAGCTTTTCTCACACTGCCACCAACAATCCGGAACAATATTGATGATACTGATGACTTCCGGATCATTAACCTCGTATTTTGCAATAACAGATTCAATGCCTGCAAGTACACGTCTTGCATGTGGAGATAAGGTAGGACGGGTCCAGCTCAACATATCTCTTGCGGCATCCAACCTCCGAGTATAAGGCCGACGTGGGTAGACAGAGGACGATGATGATGACGACGCTTGGTTGACAAGTCGGACTGCTGCACGCCTCTTAATCCAATAATCCCTTCGATGTTCAATGGATCCTTTAATCAATGGGTGATGATCAGCGGGAACTACGG